>QNGE01003061.1:0-54549 GCA_008508345.1 Paragonimus westermani | reverse complement strand
GTGTGTTGGTGGAACTGCAATTGGTGCAGCGCAAGCCAGTTGCAGTGATATATAAGCGCAGGCGTCCTTTGGCTTCGGTCACTGTGACAGGCTAATCCGAATCGGATGCCGCCAACCGTGTGCGTTGAGTATAAGCTACCTAAGCCAGCACTGGTTTTAGGCATCGCGCACGTCGTTGTTATACCTGGTTCCTCTTTGCTGCGCTTCAGGGCCGGTCTCAGATAGGTCCCATAGCGGTTGGTTGAAGATTTCGGGGTTCCATTCAGTGCTGTCTTTTCTTGATGGAACACATCTTAACTCGTATCGTGTGTTGGTACGTTACCATTGCGGTCTCACTTTTGCTGGGCAACTAGCGCACCGATTACAACGGCCAAGTGTTGAGAAATTAGCCATATCGTCGGTTACTCCTATGTGCTAGACTAGAAAACAAACTTAGCAGTTCTTATCTTGAAGATCATGATAGTTTCTTGTCGCGAATCTCAGTCAATTTACGAAGAAGTCACTAATAGAATTCTGACACCCATTACACCTCGTCGACTGATTATATCTTAAGAAGCGAACATTAGGAAGGAACATGCAGGATTTTGCTCTGGGCGGTGATGTGCTGATGAAATTTTCACTCTGTGAAATTTTGAAGCAGCATCATGTAAGCCAACGGCCAACAGCTTCAGTGTTTCTGCACCACAAAGGTACGTTCGATTTACTGATTCGATCAACACTTTTAGGGCCAATCAGGCACGTGTGTACCGACCAAGTATGTGGATCTGCTATCGACGCCTCATTCTCATAGTTCGGCTCAAGTCAGAGTTGAGTGTGCGCCGTATAACAATCCCAGCAACAAACGCGACGTGTGTTAAAGCTGTCGACTTTAACCATTTTTGTTTGATTTCGTCTTAGATAAAACAATGGTAGCGGCAGACAACACTCACTAAATATTGGCATGCATCCCTCGTCTGATGTAAGACCGACCAATCTTGAGTATGCCGGTGATAGAGCGTTGTTGGTTGACAACTTTTAAGGGAAGAAAACGGTGCTGGACGCTATTTCGCGTTTGGCTGAATACTCCGGGTTGGGCTTTGTAGCCTTGAACCGCCGTGTGCTCCAGCAAAACTACTGGGGTTACATAAAATCATTGTCAGCTGATGAAGTCCTGGAGGTTGACAACCGATTTTTAGCATGGGGAGTTACGTCGGCTGCGGCGGATGCGTAGAGAACGGAACAGGATTGCTGACCTCCAAGGCTAGGGCGGTATTCGACAATATTGAGCACCTCCGGCGACAGAGTGGCATCTCTCTGAAGCCTTAAAGTCCCACATATAAGGCTGCAACGGGGCCTTATCACTGTACGGCAGTGAGCCATGACCGCTTATGGTGAAATTCGCGAACCGTCTACAGTTATTTGATCACCGGTGTTTACGTTCGATCCTTCGTTTTCAGTGGCAAAATCGAGTAAGTAACGGAGAGACTAAGAGGTGAGTAATTGATAGCGACTGCCAAGCGAATTCCTTTGTTCAGTCATTACACTAGCACTGTCTTACATGGTTAGATCAAACATTAAGGGTGTCAGGTAGTCGTTTGTCACACCAAACAACCCTTGTGAGCGCTTTGGCAGGCTGATGCAAGTTGCGAGATAGAGAGGTGATGACCTGACACAAAGAAGTGAGATCTTTCACCAAGATGTTGTTCACCGTAGATCGGTTTCACCTACCAAATTGTGGCCGTCGCGACCCATACAGTCCGTGACTGGAGACGTCAGGTGCGATTACATTAGCACAAACTACTGATATTCATCCCGTGACGTGTTCTGATGCACTGGTACCCTCGCAAGCAGCCGACGGTCGCGGCATTTTTTGGACCTGAGAGCTGCCTTCGACCAGAATGCTAGTAATGTGCTCTGATGCTGGCTGTTTGCGGAGAAGTTCCAGAGGAATACTCGTATCCATTGAGGTCTTTGTGGACCGGCTACGGAAGAAGACTGTTCCTCAAGCGTGTCCGACACCTCTTGTTTAACTTTGCCGTGAGTGTTGAAGGGTGTGCTCAATGGATTTTGTTTGGCACCTTGTTAGCCAACAAAGAATGTGCAGGTGACGTCATGCTTCTTGCCCCCCCCATGCTAACGGCATGTAAACTATGTTGAATAAGATGCCTGGCCGGGTTGCTCTGTATAAAATGAGCTTTACACGTTCTAACTACAGTAACGCCTTAGCACAGGAGCTTCATTATTACCGCCCTGTCCAGTGGAGGCAACCCGTTTTATATTGACGACAGTTTCACATATTGGGTGTTGCCCTCTCATCAAATTGTATTAGTAACGACGGGATGGCAACGCGAATAAGCAGAGCATTAGTCATCTTTTTCAACCCGCGTCACCCACAGTGCCCAAATGATGTCTGGTTGTAGCTGGAAAGAATGGTACATGATGCTTTCATTTGATATGTTGCTTTTTGGTAGCGTAGGTTACTCGCAAAAGTGGCTTACTGTGTTTGACTGTCATTGCCTTGATTAGCTAATTCGCATCAAGCAGAATGGTCGCGCGAAGAACGCGGCCGTTCACCAACGTTTATTTTGGATGGGATCTAGTTTGATAGCCCTGATTTATTCCGCTATATTGATTTGGTGGCCGAGCTTGTCCACTATATCCTTCTGGGGTGCTGTGCCGACCAGAACTCCGGTCCTTCCAGGTACAACCTTGCGTCGAATTTTATTTTTCCATCGTATCCTCCTTTTTCCTATTCTACTGATTCCTCTAAATATTACTATTCTGATCTACCTTTCCGCTCATTACGTTATAGGTCACATGCCCGAAGCCTTCCTATCAGATATTATCTTCTCATCCCTTTTTTGAGTCTGTCCATTACAATTAATAAACCAAACACAGCGGACCGTCTCCAACGACTTGACCGATTTGATGCAAATCCAGACTCCACGGGCGGTCGTGACGCCTGGGAACATTGGTTATATACTTCTTCAACGTTTCTCGAATTGCTTGCTTCTCATAAACCTGACAAGTTCATTGCGCATACAATTCTCCCCCGCCAGGCATAAATTCATCTCACGCCGTGCTGATTGTGACTCCGCTATCACCGCACCCCACTCTCTGCACATTAAGCAAAGGAATTAAACTTTTGCAAGCCAACTTTTATCAACTCGAATGCAAGCTTTCAAAGGAACCCTCGACCGGTTCGTGAGAAACTCCGGAACCTTGCTGAAAATTGCTGTTTAGAGGACGCTATCCGCCGTGCATTTGTAAATGGACTCTCAATCAACTTGATTTCCCATCGGTTGCTTGAACACAAAACCTTGGAAGTGAAAACCGCTTACAATCACGGCGGAGGCTTTGGACCTGGCTCAACAACAATTGCATTCGTTCACAAAGTCTCAACCTTCAACTTCCAATGTAGTTGCTGCCGGAGTCTCACCAAATACTACCCAGAAATCTAAGTCACTTCCAGGCTACACTAGGTGCTGAGCGGACTAACCGGTTCTTCTGTGGGCAGGACGGAAACGCTCGCCACAAATGACCAGCTAAATATTCGGTCTGTAAATCATGTGGGAAACGGGACTACTACCAGAAGGTTTGTCGCTATGGTCCATTTTTGGAGCACACGGCATCAGTTTCTCACTTCTTCACTTCCTCACCCCACTATCCTCGATGGAAATTACCCGCAGGGAGTGAAATCTGCCGCTGGACGGCGATAAAATGAGGAATCATTGAACACCGGACGATATTCCCGTGGTATCGCCCAGGAATGTGAAAGTCATCGATTTCCATGACAGAGAGCATCAGGAGAGTTGGAAAGATTTGTTTTAGTTGACTGTGAATCGGTTTGTCCTTCATTTGGCCCCGAGATCGAAATTAGCGATGGTAGGTGTTGTGACGGTATAAATGTAGTTACTTGTAAAGACTTTTTTCACTTGTTATTAATATTTGACCGATGTTATCTTATGTTCCATTTTAGGTTATGGATTGTTTACAGGGCTTTAAAGATGTCTTTGAGGATCGCAAATTTGCTAGCCTCAGCGAGTTCAAAATTTGCTTAGATAGGTACATGAGGAATCACAATGTTCTGTACGTGTTTGGTTCAAGAAAGAAATCAGGCAGTGGACGCTTGAAATATGATCATGTGAGTGTGATTGCCGTTGAGTTTACCTGTTAGATGGCCTTCCGTTGTATAAAACACTGGCGACGTAAGAACGAAAGCCGTGGGTTATGACGTGTTTAGTGAGTTCAGTTCAAATACATCCTATTGCACAGTTCTCGCGATACATGCTGCAAATCACGCTCTGACGTGGTTAGGAGAAATACCGTGTTGGTTGTTAACTCTTTCACGTTGGAGCACGACCACGACCTAACGGCCTTGCTGTACGATGCAAATCCAAGCATCCGTCGGCTCACAGACAGTGAAGTGAACAACTGGAGACATCTTTTCGAGTACAACACGCCAACTGCTGAGTTGAGGCAGTATGCGGCGGATGTTTATGGCAAATATATAACTACCATGGATATTTGCAACATCCGTCATCGGTTGAAACCGCCAGTGATAAGTAGTTGGTTAGTGTGCAATAATGTAGCAGAAAATCTGCCACAAATTTTGGATCATATAGAGAAACACGGCGTGCTGCGTGTTTTCAGGGACGACAACAATAGGTACACGCATATACGTTTCACACACGGAGAGCAGGCGTAGTTATTCAGACGGTTCTCTGACGTGGTAAACGTCGATGCCACTCATGGGACCAACCGCCACAAGTAGGTCCTCCATCACTCCACATTGGCCACTGTAGCCTGAAGCCGTATCAGTTCCTCGTTACAGATTGCACGGGCCATGGACGACCCGTAATGTACGCCTATGTACGAAGTGAGAAATACGCATCTCTGTGTCATTTGTTCGAAACATTCCGGGAGGTTATGGAGAAACATATACGTGTCAGAACGTTTGTGATTGATAAAATGGCGGCCCAAATGCGAGCAGCACGAGTAGTCTTTGGGTGCGACATTATGTTACGTTACTTCCACGTTCGGGATGCTGTGAGGAAACATGTAAGTTGTTGTAATAAACCTTATAATCACCATCCACACGAATTCATTTAGAAGCCGGTATTTGTTTCATCGCATGGCTACTTGCAACAACTCTGAAGAGTGAGTGATCACCTTGGTCTATTCATTTCGCAGGTTCAACCGGGATGTTGCAATAATCCGGAGAACAGACCCCAGCTTTATGAACTACCTCTCGTGCAATGGGCAATATATAAAGCCGAAGTGGGCCATCCATGCACAGTCGGATGTTGTTCACTTCGGAAGTCGAACAAACAACCGTCCGGAGAATGCGAATGGGCAACTAAAAAAGCGCACTCATCCCAGAGATCACTTAGCCACGGGCATTAATAAAATTTGGCCCCACAGCCAGTGGCTAATGCGGGAGTTTGAGATGCAGTGCACCTACGGTTGCGACCACCGGAAAGTGGTCAGCGTAGACGCGTACGCTAAGAATATACTCTCTCGGATGACAACATTTACCAGTCAGTTGGTGCTGAACCATCTCAAGGGGCGTGCTCCCCTGCTGCACTCTAAACAGTTGGACGAGTTCAAGGTAATTGTACTGTATGTAACATCTGTTGGTAGCTTCGAGTAAGTCACGATGGCACACAGTATACAGTGGACATCAGTGATGGGACGTGCGAGTGCAGTTTCTGTAAGTCCATGTAGTTAGTATGTATTCATATGCTGTCCGTAATCAAAAAGCACTTTTATCCATACAGTACGTTGTTTTTAACTATGACCGCATTTTCTCTTGGCCGCTCCCCAATCCATCGACGATGGCTTGATGAATACAATTTACCAAAAAGCAGTATGTTTCGCTGATATTTCACAGTCGCCGGCGGTGATGCATTTCAACTGGATTACAAAATGTTACATCACGAGTTAGCCAAGCTGCACAATGTAAACCCCCGGACAGGAAGCCGCGTTTTCAAGGCTATCATAGCTCCCACGCACCAGTCCATTGAATCAGCTAAGGCGGCCTTACCACACGCAGACTTCCCTCATCTTCCGTCGTGGAATGCAGAACAGCTAATGTGGGAGAATGTTCACATAGGGGTGCCCTGTGGATATTGTGGTAACCCCGTCAATACGAATGGTTATCGGTGCGATGAGGACCAGTTCTTCTTCCATGTGGAGTGCATGAATAATGCTGACATATCGCACTGCCCCTTATGCACAAGGCAGTTACAACCTCCCTCGTCAGGTAAGTTATGATATCATTAACTGTGCACGTTGAGTTGCATCGACCTCAAACACGGTACCGACCCCGACGTTGAAACGTAAAACAGAGACCGTGTGCAGCTCCACTATTCATTGATGATACCTCTGAAGATGAGTTTCGCGTTGTTTCCTCACGCAAGCGGGTCCAAGTGAAAGTTTTGGCAAATGACTACACAGACGTCAGTGGCAAACGTCAGTAATACCCTACTTACCATGTTACATACGGTTTAACTGCAGAGCAGCATACACAGCAAGAAGAGGACTTCTCCTGGGGCGGCACCGAAAGTATGCAGGTTTCCTGATTTCTGATGGAATATTCCAGATAATGATAACATGTACATATAATAAACGTATTCCGACATTTCAGTATCGTGACGTTGTGACTGTGGGGTGCACGTAGGCTGACCGTCGAGCATAGACGTCATTGTGCCCAGCCATATGTCCTGATGTATGCTGACCGCCGAACGGTTCACCCCGAATGGATTCATGCGGTACAGTGCCTCATTTCTAGTTGAACCTCTTGGCTTCCCGGAAGACACGTGAAATTCCATCTCCTTGGTGGTGAGGTAACTTAACAAATTTACTTATTTTTTGGTTACCTTAAGTCCAAAGCGGCTTACATCGACTACGGTGAGCAATATCTATTCCAAGGAGATCACGCCGGGTTTCGCCCGCATTATGTTTAGAAGTCATCAGCTGCAGCCTTACCTGCTAACGCACGACGCCTCCAAATTTCAGTGGTTTCCAATCGCACGTGGGGATGATCATAATGATCCAAACTTATCAAATGTCGGCACCTATTTCAAGGAATATCGAATGAAAAGTTTTAAAAACTATGGTCTACAACTCATACGTTCCATGTTTGATAATCATTGGTTGCTTATTTCCTCGATCTACCAGATCGCAAAACTTCAGCTATCTCGTCAACATATTTTGCTTTTAATTTACCGCACATCCTTGGCGTCCTTGATAAACATCGTTTATGCATTAAAACAAAAAATTCCCAAGGTACAATAGGCATAGTTTGTACTTTCCTAAATATTCCGTCCACGATTACTCTCACAATATTCCAAACCCACATATTAACGGTAAACTAACTACAGCATCCACTCCCTGCGGGTAAATCTCAGCCTCTATCCTCAATACCGCAGCTTCAACTAGCTTGAATGCTAGTCGTAGACCGTGATTTATTCGGTTATCTTGGGTGGAACACTTATTACCCCGCATATTCTGGTTTATTAGTTTGGTATACGGTGCGGAGGTTACAGTCGTCTGAATCTGTCATGGACTCACATCTGTTTGTTCTAACTGGCTGTTAATTGAACACGACCATATCGCGTGATATTTTTGGAAATCGCTATTGTAACGCGCAACCGAAGCCACCGAGCGCGCACGAATTAAATTTGAGTTGTGTGACGGGGCGTGCTGCTGTGTTGTCGGTGCCGTTTTAGCTTACGTTTGTGTAAGTCGTGTGCACGGCTTACTGGGCCTTCGGCTCATGTTTGTTCACATTGTTTCTTTTTTCAGAACTGTTGTTCGAACCACTACTTCCGGAAAGCGTTGTCCCCTGGTGCGTCCACGTTGCCCGAAGGTTGGTCCACGAAGTCACCGGCATCCAGAATAGATTTGGCTGGCCTTCATGTTACACTATGGTTGATGTTGTGATTGCTTGCCTGTGGGTTACCGAAATAATGTATACCTATACATACGATAATGCAGATATTATCGGTCACATCAGGATATTTTTCGCTTCCAGGAAATGGATTATATTGCGGCTTTCAAGGCGATTTTTGAGAACCGTGAATTTCGCAACTCCGTTTGTGGGACGAACCGTAGGTAAAAACGGTTCTCAGTTACAATGAAGTAATTCAGCTTGTTTCTCTGAAAACCGTCCAGATTTATCACCGTTGTACGAAATATAAGAGGCGCAGTAGTATATGCAGGGCTTTCCGACGTGAGTAGTGAAGTGACTGTTGTTTGTTCTGACAATCCAGTTCTTGCGATACACGTTTCAGTTCACGAAATCATGTGGTCGGACGGAATGCCTGTCTGCTTGAGAGCCTATTCGCGTTAGAGCAGAATCACCATCTTAATCGTCTTATATATAGGTCCCATCCTGCAAATCGCGGACTCACCATCAGTAAACTAAACGAATGCAGAAGCTTCTTTCGGTACAATACACCAACTGCTGACAAAAAACAGTATGTAGCGAATGTTTGTGGGAAGTTTTTCACGACCGCTGACTTTGGAACCATCCGCCTGCAATTTCCAGGAAGCTTGTTATGTAATAATAGAAAAGGAATACCAGAGAACCTCGAAGGACGTGCTGTCGACGATCAGTGCGATAAGTGTAATGCCCACTATGCAGGATGAAGAAAACACAGACAGGCATACCCGCTTTGCCCAGCAAACGCAAATTCAACTGTGTCAGCGTTTCCTGCATGTTGTAATTGTGGATTCCACCCACGGGACAAACGGTCAAATGTTTGTCATTAGACTTTTTCTCATGCTTTCGAAGCTGGAAGTTATACCAGGTCCTAGTAACAGATGGCATGGCACACTGCCGACCGGTACTTCACAGATACGTTCGTTGTGAGAATTATAGGTCACTATGTAGGCCGTTTGAAATTTTTCGAGAAATGGCGGAGGAGCACATTCCAGTTAAGACTTTGTGATGAGCAAGATGGCTGCACAAGCTGGTGCAAACCTGTGGTTTTTGGGTGCGGCACCATGTTGTGCTACTTCGTCCGTCTTCCGTAAACGGGTAAGTGAATGAAATTCATGTCGTGTTCGTTAAAAGACAAACTCTTTACGCAGTCGTCATCTGTTCATCCAAATGGCCGCGGTAGACAGTGGGGAACAGCGAGTTACACCTCGTATTGTATACCGTAGGTTTAAACGTGACTTGAATAACATCCGGCGAACCGGTATGAGGCTTTGTGGATTATTTGTTGTGTCATTGGTTGTAAATCAAGCCCAAGTGGGTTACTCATGCACGAAGCGATGTTGTCCACTTCGGCAATCGCACATGTGATGGGCTGGAGAATACCAACAGACGTCTAAAAAAGAGGAAGCGACCCAGAGACTTCTTAGCCGTTACCGTTCGAAACAATATGGCTCCACAGCCAGTGGTTGATGCGAAAGTTTGAACTGAAAACCATTTACTGACACAACACTGCTGGAGCTGTCGATCCTGACTTGTGCGTCAGAAACATCCTTTACCGAATGACCGCGTTTGTAGGTCATCTTGTTCGAGAACATTTCAACCGGCAGACCCCACGACTCCATTTTGAATCAGTAACTGAGTGCAAGGTAAATGGTTTACAGTGATCATCTCAAACATTGCAGTTTCGTGTGCAACATAATGGTGACGTCTTCGTCGTCGATGGCCTGCACGGCACTTGTGAGTGTCCTTTCTGCCGTTCAGCGTGACTCCAATGCAAACATATTCCGTCATTGTTTCGGACACATTGCTATCACTTCTGCAGTGTTTATCTCCGTAACATTCCCATTGATGAACGGTGGCTAGTAGAGTACAGCTTACCAATTCAACGGCTCGTTGGTCTGAAGCCTCGGCTTCTTGCTGCAGCCATCTTCAACTGTCACTATAAAGCCCTCCATGATTCACTCGTTCGTGAAACTGTATGCCAGCATCAGCCGCACGACAGTTGCCTCTTTCCACAGTATCGTTGCCTTCGTGAGTAAAGTGGTAGAACGTGCGGAAACTGGTTTACTTTCGCAGTTCTCCATTGCCGCATTTACAGGCAGTGAGCAACCCAGATGAGTGAAGAAACCTGGAGCAAGACTGCCACGTAGACACTATAGTGAACCGGCGCCGATCGACAGCTATCGCCGTGATGCTGATCAACTGGTGTGTCATTCTGGTCGTATTCGGAAGACCGATATAATTGGGTTTCATTCTGTGTCAACCAGTTCCAAACTCAGTCACCTGTTGGGTGCCTGTTTTGAATTCACAACTTTTCCAGCCTCCTCTACTTCAAACATCGTTTGCACTCCTCTAGTAATTATGCAAAAATTTGCTGCGGAGTACCCTCAATGGATGTCGACTTGTATTGGTTCGTGGACGAAGTATATGCGTCCCCACGTCGCCCACATCATGAAAAAATTTTCTGCACATTTTCCAAGGTCTATATACATGGAATAATGATTAAATTCGTCGCCAATACACCGTCTCCATCACCCAACCACCCCTTTTTGGAACGACCTCAAGCATTAGGCCAGTGATAACCTCGTGGAATTCCAATTGATGTAGCGAATCAATTATTCTATCGAATTGTGCTGATCCCAAACATTATTGTCTCAGAACTATGTAGGTTAAAGATTTCTGCCTAAACTTGAATTTTCCTTTCATACAATGTCTGTTTTGCTGCTCTATTCACATAGCTGACTCATTGTACAATTTTTGAATTTGGTGTTCTAGTGTGTATATGCTTAAGAATCTGTACGTTGATCACGCTGTCTTGAACGTGTTTCTCACAAATTCGTCGAAAAATAAACCACTATTATGCAACACTTGTAAACGAGCGGGAAAAAAGCGCGAATCACTACCGCCTGGAGCGAATATCCCCTCGATATAACTGAAAAAGTGAGCTCCTTCACATGTGTGTAGATATCAGACTCGAGGAACGGGATGACAAAGACTGTCTGATACGCGACTTCAACCATATGGCAGGACACAGAGGACGCTTGTAAACCGACGTTCTGTGCTGAAGAAAACTTGTGGTAGTGTTCACCGTTTTCCACAGACAAACGGATTACTCATGTCGAGTTCCCCACGTGTGACTTCACTCGTCTACCGATTTTTCCATCGTGTTTCATCATAGGTCACCGTTTGCTTTCACTCGCAAGCTAGGGCAAATGGATGGAGTAGCAATAAGTGTTTTCGCATAGGTTACCGTTTTCCTTCACTCGTAAGCTAGAACAGTTGCGCGGAAATTTAGTGGAACCTTAAGTGGGCAGTGCTTTTCGATGTTCTCTGTTGTCCAGGCCCCTTTGTCCGCATTCCAGCGGACGTTATGCCTCTATGGAAGTGTACAATCGTGGTAGCAGCGATTGGCCAAGCATGACAATTACAACTGGAAGAATACTGCAGACTTGCTTGGTTTTGCGCGTATTTGTTCGTTGCAATATGTTCATCTGTGTACCTCACGTTTGCAGTTTTATAAAAAGCTTAGTCCTTTTGGTCCAACGATGTAGCCATGTAGCACATGGTCCACCGCGAGTGAACGGTTTCCTGCAGGTTCCGGTGGGCCATGAGAAAAATCATCGAAAGTAGCATCCAATGAAATAATTCTTCTAAAAGTAAATGTCGGTGAACAACACCTCGAAATCTGCATTCATCTTTTTAGCAAAATAAGTGACGTTTGTTTAAATTACATCGTAAAGTCAGACATCTTTAGTCGCTAATTTTCGGAGCTCCCTGAGGTAAGGTTTGTGGTCGTTAGACGGTTATGCTGTTCTACAGAAGTACATGAGAAGTTATCCTTTGTTCTTCATTCTCATATGTCACTCACGGAGCGTGCTTTCTGAAGGTCCTTTAATTATCGTTCTATGTAAACTAAAAACGGAGTAGTTGCATTTCAAAAATTTCCATAAAACTTGTATTCTTACGGTTCAGGTTCGAATAATGCACAAGTTCATGAGGTTATATTGAGGTTACCCAATGTGAACAGGCAAATGTCAGTAGTATTGTTGCAATGCTCAGAAGGAATACTGTAAGATTGTTATATTTCATGTTTGCTCTATCTCCATTATTCACGAAAATATGGGATTCCAAAGATCCTCATGAAACTGATGTTAACGTTGTTTAATTTCGTTCACTACACATCACACATGCATTCCTCTGCAGGTTTCCCCAGTGTGCATCGAAGTGTGGTGCGGTGGCTCCAAAGTCGAGGGCGAAATTTCCTGAACACTTGCATAACGAACTGTATGTTTCCGATGAACTTGTGTAAACTATCCAATAAACTTTTCATGTTTACGGATATTTTGGAAAATTCTTTATGGGCGGCGGCAGTAAGCCTGGAGCGCGTAACAAAAATGAAGGGGAATCCGTTTTTTGAAAAAGGGAATTTTGCGGACCGCGTTGAAAGCTTCGCTGGTGATTTTTTCCCCTGACCCGCCGTGGCCCGCGCGGTGTCCATGCGGGGCCCTGGTCTCACTGCCCGTCTTTTGCCCGCCTCTGGCCCGCCATGGCGCACGAGGGGCCCGTGCGGGCCCCACAACGTTTTGCTACTTGGGTAATCGCCGAAATTGTAATTGTGTTTCCTCCTTAAGCACACTTGGATTTCAAGATAAGCATATCTTATCATGGTGATGACATTGATTTTCATTATACTTCATCATTAATTCCCTGAAATAACGTCTAATACAACTTTTCCTTACTCCTCGATCGATCGTTAAGCGATTGAACTATCGCACATTCCTTGCTCACGCCTTCGGAAAATTAAAACAGAAACACTTCCAGTAACAGAATTAAACGACTTTAAGAGCTGAAACGCATCACAAAACTACAACAACCTGAGAAGCTAAGAGAACGTTAATGCCTTCAAAACTACAGAGATATTTACTGTCTACCGACTGCACGTAGCTTCCAACTAGGCTTTTCAGAGCTATCACTGAAGTGGTAATCAGTTGGATAATCCTTCAGGCGCTGGTTGACACAGGGCACTCAGAAGGCTATGTTTCTGAAATCAATGGGCAAAACTGCCATCAAGTAGCTGAGTCGTTCTGGCTTCCACATGGTTAACCAACGACGCCTTGTTCTATTATTCCACAAATTTCCATCTCACAAGGACGGTAGATGGTCCATCCTTCCCAATTTATGTGCCGACGTGTTAAAGTGCATGACTGCCCACAGCAACACAAATCTGTGGAAATAACCTTTCAGGTTTTACAGCCCCCTTTTTACACTGTGGTCTAGCTGCCATTAATCTTCTAGCTACCCCTTCCCTCACTCGGTCCGATCCCTCTTGCCGTCCAATCCGTACCAAGTCGAGACGACACGATCACCGTGATGATGTTTCCATTCGGACCGAAATCGAAACATTATTAAAAGACGGTATCATCGATCCTTCATAACCACCATGAAGTGTACGGGTCTTAGTCACTACCAACGATCGCCATGAACGTCACATGTTCGTCGACTATAACCAAGATATTAATCGGTTCACCTACCTGGGAGCATATCCCCACCATCGTATCGGTGACATGATAAAAAATATTCACAGACCTATGTTTCCAATGCGCTGCACCACCAGAGCGTTCGACACTGACGGAAGCGAAAGACAACATACCGCGTCTGAAGCGTGCAATAGTCTTTGCCAATTCTGCCAAACACCTTTTGAAGTGACCAGTGTTGTCGCATGCTGCTCGCGAACGATGGAGAGGCCGATCCGTCGAGAAACGATCAAGGAAACCTTTGTCTACTCTGACAATATAACTACATGCGGAAAAGGTGCGACTGCTCATGAGACTAATCTCAGTCTGTCTCTGCAAGTGGCCAATAAATACGGACGGACACCAACTCGAAACAAGTGTGTTTTCGCTACAAAATAAATTTGTCTGTTGGGTTATGAGATATTCAAATGCTCCATAAAGCCAGATCTCGACCGACTTCAGGCGCTAATCAGGCTGCCTTCACCTGGGAAGTTGAAACTACACCAAGGAGTGGTGGAGATGTTCACTACGGTTCTCAAGGATTCTCCCACATCTCAGATGAAACCCGCCCACTGATTATCAACAGGGCTTCCTCTTGCTCAACGCTGTACTTTTCACCCACGGATATCTTAAACCAGAACTGTTTCGAGCCTCACTTTCTTGCACCGTTGGAGATGTTCGCATTGTCACTGAGGCTGTTTCCTTATATATAGCCAACTCCGCTACACCAAATCAGATCGGCCGCCTCGTGGCCTTTTTCTAACTTACTCCTAATTTACATTCGTTTTTCCTTGCCCAGATATATCTGTAATCATTATCAATACCCAAACAACTGACCTGTTTCCATGTTTGGAATGCCCTCCTTCGTTCAGTTCGATCGTTTGTATCGCAGGAGTCGAGACAATTCCTTTGAGACCGAGGTGTGAACAATGGCAAGACCAAGAGTTACAACCCACAATGCAACGACGAAGTTGACAGACTTGGTAACACAATGCGGTAAACTGCTTCTTTTTTGAACTCCAAAGAACCGGATGTTGACTAGTGGGAGTACGTAATTCCGGATGCGTTGCACGCCATCAGACCGTCGTTGAGCACTGTTGCTAACGCTACCGCTTACAAACGCATGTTTCTGCATAATCGGTAATCGCCTCAGAAACTAGTCTGCCTCAGTGGTTTGTTGTGCCCGGGCCAGTACTATGTCGGAAGAATGTCCGAACATCCAACTACAATGCCTTGGCAGGAAAGGTTGGACCGTTAGAGAGTAACCCCGAATACGTACATATTATTCCTCTAGATGGCCCTGAGGAAACTGTATTCTTCCGCCAACTGACAGCCTTTAAAACACTAGTCGACCGCCACAACTCATTTCGCCAGGCCCCATTTCAAACCCATCTATCGTCAACCCATCTTGCACCATTTCAAACAAAACAGAAACTATCAGCGTGCCATGAAAAAGCTAACAGTTCCCTCTCTCGACAAAAAGAAGCTGGACTATTCTTCGAAATCACAAGGCGTAGCCTCGCTTCACAGTCTCGCCACTATCGTTGTCTTCGGAAAACTCACCCCATAAAATGAACAGTTGAACCCTAATAATCCACATTTACGCTAATTATTTTTTAATGGATGATATGAACACCGTATTTCATTTTTACATTGTAGTCTGTCCTCTCCCGTTGTACTGACTCCTCCATATACCATTGGCATAATCTGCCCTTCTGTTAGATACGTTACAGGTCACATGCCTAGTTTTCTGATCGATTAAAACCTTCGTGTCACGCGTTGTCTTCTTTTCACCCTCTCGGTCTCTTCTTACAGATCCATCAGTTACGCCTTGCAAGATGTGCCAAGGGAGAGCAGCTAGATTGGGAATAGGAGTATTCGTAGGATTGTACGTTGCACTGCTGACTGCATAGGATTGTCTAGTGTGTGAGACATGATACTGTCATCATACGGCAGAACTAGTTTTGAAGTTCTGGCACAGCTGTTTCCGAGTCAGGAAGAATGGGGTCAGGAAAGGTTATCTCAAACAGAGATCACTCCGATCGCCACACAGTTAACCGTGACCTCCGGCGTACCTTCCATTGCAGTCGAAAAACACCCAGTGTGGAATATGCTCTGCACTTCATTTCAGAGGTCACCACAGCAACACTAGAGCCTAACACCCGAGGGTCAAGCAAGACTGATCACGACCGCACAAGAACTTGGTAATGCTTGTTCTAAATGGTACGTGCAAAGAAAGTTTTCAGCCTTCGATGGTCGGACATGAGAAATTGTCCGAATTCAAGATGGCAGCCCAAGCGACCTGCGCATGGAAGAGTCATGTCAAGCCTCTTAAAAAGAGAAGTAGGTGACGATTAAAAAATAAGTTCAAACGAATGCTGTAATCCAAGCAAATACTGTGGCTCTGATCTCGTCCATTGTGTGCATCAGTGCTCAAAATCATACGTTGACGTCTCATCCACCACGCATTTGGGCTGGGCACACTGCTCATTACCAAATGAAGCAGGTTGTTTGGTTACTGGCTCCGAGTGGGACCCACAAGAAAACTCCATAATCTTTTATTTCGGGAGCCAAATTGTTGAACCAGGGACTCACGGTGGTCTCTCTCAGTTCAACTCCCTTTTAGTGCATAAATCACCTTCGAACTATCAGAAGTTTTCGTTAACTCAACAGTGACATCAGCCACCCATTGAACTCTTCAGTTTGCCTCTAAATATTTCTATCTTTTGTACCCTTGAGCGATAATTGTTTACTAATTCTGAGACAAGAGAAAAACACTGGTGCCTTCAGTGTCCGCACTCTATTATAAGCTGGACAACAAGCGGCTCTGAGAGGTACATAGCCATGGAAAATCGCCGTGTGGAGCGGTATTCAGGATGAGCTATGCAGTTGCGAAGAAACGGTGTTTGTCACACGTCGACACATCCAAGGTAAACGGTTGACTGGACACATCTCAAACAAGACATGGTGAAGACTGCGACGTAAAGAACTTGACCACTGTCGCGTAACGAACAACACAGCCGGAGAAAATCAGAGGAGTAACTTGAGTAACGCAATCGTAAAAATGTCAGATTAACAAAAATCTTCGCAGAGGAACAGCAGTATTTACGACTGCTATTGGGTGACAGATGTCAACTTGCTGTGTTGTACTGCGGCCTTGCATCTGGCAACTGGACTGTTCGAAGCAGATAAGCATTCAACAGCAGCCAATCGCTGTCCACGATTGACGCCAGTCTGACCTTAATTCCGTCTGCAGCAGCTTGTGTGTGGACACTGATTGGCCGAACCTTCACCAATCACGAAGCCGCTCCAGTGCAATGGGTCCTGACTTGATCCATCCCAGAATACTCAAAGAAGCAGCTGTTAGTCTGACTGGACCTCTTTATAAGCTGTTCAAGTAAACACTCCAGACTTGCATCCTCCCTAGCGCATGGAAAGAGGCGATGGTCACACCCATATTTAAAGTGGGTGACCGGCACTCTCCGGCTAGTTATCGGCCAATCAGCTTCACCGGCATCCCGTGCAAAATAATGGAGCACCTACTAAAGCGCGCCATACTCAGTCACTTCTTATCAAATAATCTTTTTTCTTCCACACAGCATGGTTTCCTTCCTAATCGGTCATGCATAACAAACATGCTTATTTTCATGGGTAGTCAGACGGAGGCCAAAGACAGTGGACTCATCTCTGATGCTATCTTCTTTGATTTCGCCAAGGCTTTTGACCGTGTCCCACACGGCCCCCTGAAACACAAACTGGAAGCCTACGGTATTCAAGGAGAGGTTCTTCGCTGGACTGCCTCTTCTTGATAATAGAACGTTTAGAGTCAAGACCGGGTCAGACCTTTCGTCCGCTTCTTTCATTTCTGCGGGAGTTCCCCAAGGGTCAGTGCTAGGTCCTTTGTTATTCCTCATTTACATCAACGACCTTCCAAACAATATTTCCAGCAACGTCCTCTTATACGCAGACGACCTAAAAATTTGGGATGCCACTGATCCCAGTGCACTACAAATTGATCTTGACACGATCAAGCGCTGGTCGGACGATTGGAGCCTCCCACTAAATGACAATAAATGTGCTCACATGTCACTCGGTGGAGATTCTGGCAATGCTTTCATGATTCATAGCGCATCCAGCACAGTAGATATGAGAATCGATCTGAAGAAAGATCTGGGCATCTGGTTGTCGTCTAACTTGTCCTTCTGGTATCACCATGTGATGGCGGCAAAAAAGGGATTTGCCGCTCTTATGATGATTAGGCGCACTTTCCCCCGCATGGACAAAAAAGCTTTTCAAACGCTCTACGGGATTTATATAAGACCGCTCCTCGAGTATGCCAATCAGGTCGTGTATACCGGCCTGAAGAGAGACATATTAGCTGTTGAGCGTGTCCAGCGCGCGGCTACCAAAATGGTCGCGGGCCTGAGTAATGTTACGAGTCTCGACTTGAAATTCTTGACCTTTACCCACTTGAATTTCGAAGACTCCGCGGTGATTTAATACTCACACACTTCTTTAGAGTAGGTCTTGTAGAACAGTTCTTCACTGTAACGAATAATGACGGCCGGCGAGGACATAATAGGAAGCTTTTCAAGCCTCGTCCTCGGACCTTTCTTAGGCAGCAGTTCTTTTCCTACAGGGTTATCAACCACTGAAACAGCCTTCCTTCTGAGGTTGTCAGCAGCGCTTCTAGAGATCGTTTTAAAGCTTTGCTTGATTCTCATTCACCTAAAATTGCATTATGCGAGTGATCTTACTCTGTTCTTGGTTTTCATTGTAATCCCCAAGAGCGGTGCTACACCCTGTTTTCAATGATCGCCTTTCAGATCAACAGAAGCCCGCTGACACTGAGCAAGGAGAACCGACTGGATCCGGGAACCTTGGCCGTTGCCTGGAATCCGTGTATCAATCGCTGAAATCGTAACCCGTTACTTGGCCGAACAGTCGGAATGGGTGGGTTGAGCTTTCAGTCTGGAAGTAGTAAAAGGATATTCTTCCAGATTTGCGGACGTAGCGGCCGTCGAGCGATGTGAGAACGTACGGGAAAAATATGGAAAATCACCTCACTGTCGCAAATGTCAATACACTGGGCGAACGTTAACTGTCTCACCCTAAGCAGTCTCTTGGTCATTGTAGCGGCCTGAACATCAAGGAACACTCGATGAGATGTTTGAGACTGTTCCTCAGGCACATGCTAGAATGGCAATTCTAAGCCAGCTCCTTCAGTGCCGTCACATACTAGTCGATAGATTCTCCTTGACGACGGTTCTTTTGAAAGCAACGGAAACTTTCGAAAGTTTCATTTGTCTGCCCGAGACAGCATTTTCCAAATCTACTGATCACCTGCCCAGACAGTTCTTGTCTTCGTTGTCTGCAGAAATCAAATTCGTCAGGTTCTGTCCGCCTCTGCCTCCAACGCAATGTCGGCATATCGCCGACTGGCATTCTGTTAATCGTCAAGACAAACTGCTCAACACTGCGAAATCATCAGAATTCTGTCTTTACATTCGCCATGTCCCTGGCAACCGATTGCTATTCGTCGTATTGTAGAGACTCTCCCCCGAAGTTTCACCCCAGTTCCGGTGAGTTACTCAATGGCAATAACTCAGAATACAACAAACAGTGCAATGCTGTATATATTGCCACGATAGAAGAAAGAGTAGTCATACAGCCAGCAAGCGTCCTGCGTATAGTACGCGGAACGGAAAAAGTGAGGGATCTCCAGCTGGTACCACTTTAAATGTACTGGCCTCAGGGAAGACCAGTATGCCTTGCTCACTTCTTCAAAAAGACCATTTATCTGTCTCTTTCAAGATGGCTGCACCCCATCGAAGGCCACGTTGGATCCTCTACTCGCCACCCCGAGCGAGCAAAAATCAGACGCGTGCAAGTGTCGCTGCAGGGTGTCTGAGGATGTAAGCGCAGAGATAGCCACGGTAGAAAAAGCCCTGAGTAACGCTCAGGAGGTTTTATCTGACATGAAGTCGGAACTGAGCTCGCTGAATGAGTACATTGCCCTTGCTCTTCCAGGCGTTGCGGCTGCTCGCAAGGCAGTGGCTTTGTCCACTGCTCAAATTGAGGAAGTCGTGACGAGCTTGAAGGATAGAGCACTCCGAGAGGAGAGGCTTGTTTTGTGGAGACGATTTCCGAACACACTTTCTCCAGAGTCTATAAAAATGGTTTCCGCTAGCAGACTTCGCTGTAAAGCTACCAAGAGGTCACTGGGACTCCTTGTGACGTTACCCGCAAAGATTAGCACAGAGGAAGTACCGGAAAAAGCGGATGAACTAAAGAGGAAGCACGTTAACCTCAGGGGAGTCTCGCTAGATCGCATACTGCAGAGCGGCAGAAGCGCTCTCAGCTTGCTAGAACAAGGTTATGCATCAAGGCTGATCCCAAACTCCAGGCTAGCGTTAAAGTCCTTATCCCTGCTGTCAAGAGAGGACCAGTGTCCTCGGATGGACCACTCCAAGCACCCACATGAAAGGCTACCGCCCCTATCTCCTTGGAAGGTAAAGCGCCAGTGGATATGCAAGGGGCCGGGAGAGAAGATCCCGAAGGCGTTAGGGACCATCACACTTATAGACCCCCAATAATCTCACAAAGAAAACGTCCGTTAAAAAATATCTTATTCCCAAGCTTTATAGCCCAGTGAATCTGCTGGGATCCCCCTGCATCCAAAATGGCCCAAACTTGTCTCATTCCGGCGGCTCTCTCCTCGGCTGCATCGGGGCCATTTCGTCTTATATTCTTTTCTCATCTACAACCCCATCCAAATTTTCAGGGATGCAAAACTGCAAATCACCCTCCAGAAGCTACGAAAGCAGGGCGGTCCGAAGGTCATCAACCTTGGGTCAACAAAAGCGGACGAAGCATCCCACAGGGGCGCTCACATATGCCCAGGCTGTGATGAAACGGCTACCACCCCAAGAGGGCCCACAAAACTACGCCGCCGGTTACGCACTCCTCCTCACTACTGAGGCTACTTTCCCTAGCTCCCGTGCACTACCGTCTCTTTTTACACCCAGCCAAACGAAGAAGTAGCCCTAAAGTGCGTGTACACCAACTGTCTGAGACATCTGAGCAAACTGCCAGAAATCGGACAGCTCATCCACGACACTAGCCCTCACATTCTTGCTTCAACAGAGACCTGGCTTTCCGAGGATATCAGTGATAATGAACTGCATGTCCCTGGTTACCCTTTGTACCGGATGGACTCCTCCCGTGGACGCATGGGAGGCTGCGCCGTTTTCCTAAACCAGAAGCTCCCAGTGCCAGCTGTCGTAGGGGAATTTACCTTCCCAGAGAAATGCGACACGCTCTGGATCAAACTCCAACTTGGCAAACGTGACACGCTTCTTACCGGTGTTTTGTACCGTTCGCCGTCATGCAGTGCATCCGACGAAGAGGGTATTCTTGCTACCCTAGACAGACTCACGTCTACTCAACGTTTCTCCCATTTTCTTATTACGGGTGACTTCAACGCTCCCGAACTCAACTCTATGGCGGCTTCTCATGAGGACTGCGGCTGCGGGTTCTCGAAACCCTTGGCAATGTTGATCCATGAGAAAGCCTGGACACAGCATGCCGATCTACCTACAAGGCACCATCCAGGACAGACACCCTCCTTGCTCGATCTGGTCATTACGAACGAGGCTCACCCGGTAGATAGGGTGGTCATCAAACCATGGCTAGGGCATAGTGACCACACGCCACTAACCTTTGAATTTATCTGTTACTGGCTCCAAAACGCTGTAACAAAGACTTCATTCCGAAACTTCCACAAAGCAGACTTTTGCGCACTAAGAACGTTCTTAAGCACACTCAGCCTCACATCCGACTCAGTGAACTTGAACTACTTTTTTCTTTAAAGCTGCCATTCACGAAGCCGATGAGCCATTTGTTCCTCGAAAACTATGGAAGTTCTCCTTTCGTGCACCGCTTCCGCGGAACATACGCCGCCTTCTTGAAGTACGTTCTCGTCTGTTCTCTAAGCAGAAGCTAACGGGTAGGCCAGAGGATTTAGAGGCCTTTCGCTCTGTACGAAACAGGTGCAAGCGGGAAATCCGGCAACACACCCAACAGGTACATTCAAAAATCCGACAGGTAGCTCACGAGAATGAGAATGTTCTTTTCAAGTATATACGTCGCCGGAGAAAAGCTAAGCCCTCAGCGCCTTCTCTGCGGCTTCCCGACGGGGAATCCTCCTCCAACCCTCAAGTGGTTGCCGAGGTGTTCAGAGAATATTGCTCATCAGTCTGCCATGTGAGTCTGCCAAACTGGCATCCAATTCTCCCGCGGAGACTCCTTCAGCACCCCCTCCTGACAGCTGACTTTTCTGTGTCCGACGTTCAGAACCTCTTGCTTAAGATTAATCCTTATAGTGTCATGGGACCAGACGCGATCTATCCCCGGATCCTCAAGGAAGGGGCCCTTGGTTTGGCGGAGCCTCTCTTTGATCTGTTTAAACAGACACTTCGGACAGGCACTCTTCTGGAGGCATGGAAGGAGGCCACTGTCTCACCTATACTTAAAACAGGCGATCGTCACTCTCCTGCTAGTTATCGGCCAATCAGCCTTACCAACATCACATGCAAGATAATGGAGCGACTGTTAAAACTCACCATCTTTAAGCATTTCTTCTCCAATAATCTTTTCTCTTCGACCCAGCATGGCTTTCTTCCCGATCGGTCATGCGTAACTAATATGTTAACCTTCATGGATAGCCTAGCAGAGGCCAAAGACAATGGTTATATCTCGGATGCTATCTTCTTCGACTTTGCCAAAGCCTTCGACCATGTCCCACACGGTCCTCTGGTGCATAAACTAGAAGCTTATGAGATCCAAAGAGAGGTTCTCCGCTGGATAACTTCCTTTCTTGGTAACAGGACTTTCAGAGTAAAATCCGGTTCAGGCCTTTCATCTCCATCCCCAGTCTCTGTGGGAGTCCCTCAAGAATCGGTACTTGGTCCATTGTTGTTTCTGATCTACATCAGTGATCTCCCCGAGTTGATCTCTAGCAACGTCCTCCTTTATGCCGACGACTTGAAAATCTGGACTGCCTGTGACCCCAATGCATTGCAGATTGACCTTGATCGTATTAGGTGCTTGTCAGATGATTGGAGCCTCCCTCTAAACGACAGTAAGTGTGCACACATGTCACTCGGAGGAGACTCCGGTAACATATTCGTGATGCACAGTGCACAAAGTGTAGTAGATATCACGAAAGTAGACCTCAAAAAAGACTTAGGGATCTGACTGTCGTCTGGTTTGCCCTTCTCTAATCACCACCAGATGGCCGCCAAGAGGGGTTTTATGGCTCTCGGGATGATCAAGCGAACCTTCCCCCGGATAGACAAGTACGCCTTTCACACGCTTTACGGAGTCTACATAAGACCACTGCTCGAGTATGCCAATCAAGTTGGTTTGAAGAAGGATATACTCGCCATTGAACGTGTCCAGCGAGTAGCCACCAAAATGGTCACTGGCTTACGGCATCTCTCCTACGAGTCTCGCCTCGAAATTCTCAATCCTTATGCACTTGAGTTCCGTAGACTCCGCGGCGACTTAATTCTTACACACCTTCTCCTTAGCACAGGACTCGTGCACCCTAGTAAATGATGACAGTCAAGGAGGTCACGACAAGAAGCTCTATAAGCTTCGACCTCGGACCTTCCTAAGACAAGTTGTTCCCTTAGAGTAATCAACTACTGGGACGACCTACCACTAGAGATTGTTAGCTGCTCTTCTAAGGACCGTCTTAAAGTGTTATTGGATTCTCACCTACTTAATAAACCGTTAGATTAGTAATTTATCCTGTTCTGCTAAATTATTATTTTACTCTGTCCTTGGTACTTTCTGTAACCCCCTAGAGCGGTGCTACACCCCGTTTTCAATGACTGTCTTTCAGGTAAACAGAAAACCACCGGACCTCAGAACGAACAAACTGACTGGATCCGGGTAGATTGGACCCCTAGCCTCGAACCCGTGTACGAATCGCTGAATCGGCCGAACAGTCGAAATGGATGGAGCGAGATTTTTAATGGGGCATTATCAGGAGGCTTTCTTCTTTATTCGTGTCTCTGCTGGCCGTTGGGTCGGTGTGAGATCGTTCTTGGCCCGTTTAACTGTTGACACCCATGGTTGTCGGTGGTTTTCAGTTATCTGATAAACGTGACGCTGTGACTTCGACTAGCACTGCGTGGCCAAGACTCAATCCTAGTGCAGGGCCGTCAGAACAACTCGGAAGAACAGACCGAGTCCAGCCCTATCACCCTTCTCAATTCTAGGTCTTCTTTCCCAGGCTCTTCCTCGCACTCTCCTTCCTCTTCTCTCGCGAAATCCTACAAGGAAGTGGCTTTTAAGTGCATGTATACGACCCGTCTGAGTTTGCTCAATAAATTGCCGGAAATCAGAGTTAATTCATGACAGTGAGACCTGGCTTACAGGTGACATCAATGACGGTGAACTGAGTGTCGCTGGGTATTCAGTTTACCGGGATGACTCAACTCGAGGGAGAATGGGGGGTTCTGCGTTTTCCCTTCAGGAATATTTCCCGACACCCACGGTTATCGGTGGCTTTCAGTCCTCTGATAAATGTGACGTTCTGTGGCTTTGACTAGCACTGCGTGGCCAAGACTCACTCCTAGTGGAGTTATTTATCGTTCTCCCTCATCCGACGTTTCCGACGACGACACTCTTCTGGTAAGTCTGGACAACTTCCTAGGACTACAACGTTTTATTCATCTGCTTATTATGGGTGACTTTAATGCATCCAAGCTAAACTGGGCATCAGTTTCTCACCAGGACCACGAAAGCAAATTTTCGACTTCCTTATCGATGTTGATGCGACGGACGACGTGGACACAGCACGTCAGTGCCCGGACGCGGCATCGTTTTAGTCAGATTCCCTCTCTGCTCGACTCAGTCATCATTAACGAGAGCCACCTGGTAGGCAGGGTGGTCATCGAGCCGCCACTTGGACACGGTGACCACTCTTTGCTAACCTTTGATCTTATCTGTTGCTGGATACAACAACCAGCAAAAAGGTTCACAGTTCGAAACTTTAATCAGACAGATTTTAACGGCCTGAGAACCTATCTAGGCTCACTTCTTGACTTCGACTCCGTGGACCAAAACTACCGTACGTTTCAAAGCGCAACACAGAAAGCAGACGAATTGTTTGTACCACGCAAACTGTGCACTTTCTCTTATCAGCCACCCCTTCTGGGTAGGATACGTCTTCCTCTCGATGACCGTTCCCATTTATTCGCGAAGCATAAGCTTACGGGCAACTCAGAGGACCTAAACGCGTTCCGCGTTATCCGAAACGGGTGTAGGCGCGAAGTCCCTGAACACACTAGACTCGTACGAGGAACGATTCTCCTCAGTGCCCGCGGGAACAAAAACTTCCTATTCAGGCATATGTGATGAATAAGGAAGAATAAACCTTCAGCTCTTTTGTTGCGACTGTTCGACGTGGATATTTCATCTGACTCCCTGGTTGTGGCCGAGTTATTCAGAGAGTACTACTCGGCAGTCTACAAGGTCGCATCACCGAGCTGGCATCCTGTCCTATCGCTGCAGAACTTCAGGCATCCACTCGTTATCGCTGAGTTATATGTGCTAGATGATGAGAACCTTTTATTCAAGGTTAATTTATACAGTGCAGTGGATCCTAACAAGATCTATCCCTGAGTACTCAAGGAACCAGCTGCTAGTCTGGCAGAATCCTTCTATAAGCTGTTTAAGCAGACGCTCCAGACTGGCATTATTCTTGGAGTATGGAAAGAGGCGACGGTCACACTTGTATTTGAAGCGGGCGACCGGCACTCTCCGGCTAGCTATCGGCCAATCAGCAAGATAATGGAGCGCCTGTTAAAGCGTGCCATTATCAATCACTTATTATCAAATCATCTTTTCTCTTCCACGCTGCATAGCTTCCTTCCTAACCGGTCATGCGTAACAAACATGCTTATTTTCATGGGTAGTCAGACGGAGGCCAAAGACAACGGCCTCATCTCAGATGCTATCCTTTTTGATTTCGCCAATGCTTCTAACCGTGTCCCACACGGCCCCCTGGGACACAAACTGGAAGCCTATGGCATTCAAGGAGAGGTTCTTCGCTCGACTGCCTCTTTTCTTGAAAATAGAACTTTTAGAGTTAAGAGCGGATCAGACCTTTCGTCCGCTTCTTTCATTTCTGCGGGAGTTCCCCAAGGAGCAGTGCTAGATCCTCTGTTACATTCAACGACCTTCCAGATAATATTTCCAGCAACACCCTCTTATACGCCGACAACCTAAACATCTGGAATGCCACTAATCCCAGTGCACTGCAGATTGATGTTGACGCAATCAAGCGTTGATCGGTCGACTGGAGTCTCCCACTAAATGACAGTAAATGTGTTCACATGTCACTCGGTGCAGATTCTGGCCATGCCTTTATGATTCATAGTGCATTTAACACGGTAGATATAAAAATCGATCTGCAGAAAGATCTGGGCATCTGCTTGTCTAACTTATCCTTCGCGTATCACCATGAGATTGCAGCAAAAAATGGATTTGCCGCCGTTAAGGTGATTGGGATTATTCCCCCCCGCATAGACAAGAACGCGTTTCAAGCGCTTCACGGAGTTTATATAAGCTATCCCTGGCGTATGCCAATCAGGTCGTGTATACCGGCCTGAAGGAAGACATATTAGCTGTTGAGCGTGTCCGGCACGCGGCTACCAAAATGGTCGCGGGCCTGAGTAATGTTACGAGTCTCTACTTGAAACTGTTGACCTGTACCTACTTGAATTTCGAAGACTCCGCGATGATTTAATATTCACACACTTCTTTAGAGTAGATCCCGTAGAACCGTTCTTCCTTGTACAGCATGACGACGACCGGCGAGGACATAATAGGAAGCTTTTCAAGCCTCGTCCTCGGACCTTTCTTAGGCAGCAGTTCTTTTCCTACAGGGTTATCAACCACTGAAACAGCCTTCCTTCTGAGGTTGTCAGCAGCGCTTCTAGGGATCGTTTTAAAGCTTTGCTTGATTCTCATTCACCTAAAATTGCATTATGCGAGTGATCTTACCCTGTTCTTGATATTCATTGTAACCTCCAAAAGCTGTGCTACATCATGTTTTCAATGGTCGCCTTTCAGATAAACAGACGCCTGCTAACACGGAGTAAGGAAAACCGACTGGCTCCGAGAACCTTGGGCCCGTGTGTAAATCGCTGAAGCCGCTGAAATATCGGCACTCTTAAGGACAACTGACGGTCGTGGTTTTTAGACCCAGATGCTGCTTTCGATTCACTTGCTCGTAGCGTTCTTTGAAACTGCCTTCGCACGGGATTTCCGTGTAAACACGTGAATCTTTTGACCGCAGAAAGTCCTCATAATGAGTCACACACATCAGTGTTCACCAAACCAGTTTAACAAAGTATGGTGTATCGGACAACGTAGATTCCGACTGGCTACACTGTGATCCTCATGGTTCTGATGTGAGCAGAGTGAACACGCATTCAGCCTTTTGACTTGGTTATTTGGTAGCAAGCTGCAACCGGTAATCCCGGTGGTCGCCATGTTTACACAATGCAGGAGGTTCTGCGGTCTCTGTGATGTTAACCCGAAACTTATGTAGAAATGTTTATAGGAAGCACGCCAAAGATGGCTACTAGTAGCAAAATATATTCTGTCCATGCTTGGGATGGATTTATCCGTATTCTGTTTATTCCTTTGTTTCATGCTGACTTATATAGAATTCTTCAACGCCCTATGTCGTTTTGTTTCTACTTTTCAGTATACTGATTGTACTACCTCATCCGTACGTTTTACACCATCGTGACGTTCCTCCATTATGTTTGCCTGTGCCGATGGACAAATCGCGTCCCTACGTTTTCGATTCTACACGCCAGCAGAAGTGAAAGCGGTTTCTGTTCGTCGCGTGACCAACGAGTTAGCGTTCGATAAATGTACAGGCCGTGGGGTTGATGGCGGCTTACATGATGCATCCTTAGGTGAGGGTGGTTTTTCAAAGGTAACTCTTATCCAGGCCTACATAGCGAAAAGGATTTATGCGGGCACTGTGGCCTTGACTACTTTACCTGTCCTGGCCACTTCGGTCATATAGAGTTTGCAAAACCGGTTTTCAACCCTCTATTCTTCGATTTGCTATTCAAGGTAAATATAACCCTTCTTGACTTCCATTCGAGAAGCTCATGAAATCCTTTTGTTTCAGTTGTTTCCGTCTATATGGTGCGGATTACCTTTCAGCTGCATTGCATTATCTTGGGGCTCCTGGTAAGAATGTACCCTGTTGGTTACCACTGCTTCACGTTCAGTACATACACTTCCTGGAAAACCGAAACAGATTGAGCTAGCCGAGTTAGAAGGCGCTTCAAATTCGGAACTTCGAATTGTTGCACTTCGTGCGTTGGCTGCTAGACCCAGGACTCCTTGTAAATTGTGTGGGAGCAGATCATGGGTTTTGCGGCATATCAATAAACAACAGTTGTTGGCGCGACCGGTGTCCGAGAACACGCGTAATAAAAAGTGGGAGACGAACGCCAAGTGAGTTTATTCAGTTAAAGTCTCATTCATGTGGTCACGCGACCAGTTCTTGACCTGACTTGTGGGTGACGTTGAACGCCTCATGTTTGTGTTAGACGAATGCTTGACGGGAAGCTAACAAGTAGGTAAAAGAGCACACCTTTTTCAGGATCGGGCCAATTGACATTCCCATAAAGTGACCAATCATTTTTTTACTGACCTATCTATTTCACCACGGAGGGTAGTTGGCGAAAATCAGAAATGCAGTGTATAAAAGTTGTAACTGTACGACATCTGAACTGAACTTATTTAGTATTGATCCTTAAACTGTTCGAACCCGTAATGCCTAATTCCTCACCCTTATCAGTTATCACATGACTTCTTTGTTTATTCAAAGGGTGTGTAGGTCACGATTGTTTTTGACAGGCCGCTTTGTGATCGCTCTCCTTATCAAAGACAAAGCTACTGGTTCACAATTAGTGTATCTCTGACCAAGTTTTATGATGGTTAGTTTTGCATTTCGCTGGTCTCTGATGTTATACACCGCTTTGATCTTTTCTCTCCTTACCAGTCGCTTATCAACTGACCGGCTCTTAACAGTCGAAGCTGCTCGGTCTAGTGGGCTATCGACTAACACAACTCAACTGTATTAATTAAACGGCAACAGACGGCTATGAACTCGTTATTGTCAGTTTCTGGCACTCACAAGCGGTGACAACTCGTCATCTACTTCTCTCGGTTGAGATTATGTCCTTAGCGTACATGAGCGACTTGAGATAAGCATTTGTGTAGCGCACTCTTGTCGCAACTACTCACCTGTGTTACTGGGTGAGGACTTTCGATCCTATCGAGCATCTCTTCCGAATATATTGCTAGGGGCTGGTAAGAAATCATTTATGTAATGCCCTTTTAAATCATAACGATCCGTGATATCGTTGTTCCCAGTACCACCACACTGACTAGGATCACCTGGTATGTGCGCGCACTTCGATAGTTAGATTTTTATATACTGACAACACAGTTGCTCGGTACGAAGTGGTTACAGCAATAATGTATGGCTGTCGATCTCCTCAGCCTGTTTCACAAGTGATTTGGGTATTCGAGCTATAGGAAAGACAGATATGCGAACAAACATCAACCCTACCTTTTTGAGCTGAGGATTATAAATGCCTTTTCATCATTAACACGTCACCAGGTGACGCTGAGGCAGCGTCAACATAGTGTGTTCGGCATAGCAAACGATTGGCTGGCACCGTTGGTGCATGGTCCAATCTTTTTTTAAACCTACTTAACTCCTGCTTACAAATATATGCCTCATAACCTCATCGTAGGCTGCTAGTTTGTGTCTTTATGCATGCGATTTAAGTTAGACGATGATCGAAAATTTGAAGGTGTAAGTCTTCCATTCCGAAAGGTTAAGTTTCATAACTCTAGGGTTACACCGCTCACAATGGCTTTCCGTGTACACCCCTTAGGGTAATATGCCACTGAAAACAATCGGCTAAGACCACTAACCTTCTGTTTTATCTCCCCTACTCTTGATGCAGATTTCCAGGTCCACGAGGTGGTTAGCAGACTCGAAGATTAAATCTACTTAGATTGTAAACTGGTTTTCGACGCTTGCTGGATCTACGCTTTACAGGTATTAAAGCAAGCAGGCGTTACTATTTACGCTACGGAAGTCCGCAGCGTAATAAGCGTTGGTTTTCCTTATATTCCTTGAAACTGTTGGGCGTTTGGCGCAACATCCCAACCGACAATCTTCATAACAGTTTGGTAAAGAATGTCGGAGAGAATCATACACGTAGACTGGATACATACCAAGATGTTAGGCCAGCTGACGAAGGTGTTTTTTCAGGGGGGCGATACTGGCAAGTTTTGACTTATCTGCTCTACGGGTCTCAAGGGACTAGCCATATGTGACACTGAGGAGTTTGATGGCACGGTACTTCATAATAAATCATTGGGCGCACCGGGTAGACCGCTGAGAGGTTGTTCATCTGGTGCCCTATGTCAACCTGCTCACTTGTACCTACTTTGCGATTACACCTTAGTTCGTCAGGATGGAACTGTCCACTCAACCATGGTTTTGAGACGCCTTAAGACTGCTGGTTTACTCAATCTCGTGCAGTTATTATCCAAAGAAAGTGATGAAGCACTGAGGCAGGCTTTTTCTCGTCTCTTCCAACTATTCGGGCCATTTCAACGGGGGTAAGTGTGTCAAAGTTTCAGAATTTAACAAAAGAGCTAGGGATGCATACAGAAGCCACGCAGGGATTCATTTAATGTCTACCATAAGCGGGACTTAAGCGTCCATCACCTTCGGTCGGCTTACTGCAACATGAGAAATTTACCACTTGTCAGTCTTTGGGACAGCGCCACGGTTAACAATTGCTGTGCTCCTCATCTGTAATGGTGCGTTTGTTTCAGTTGATCGCTCTACGCTTTTGAAGTCATTTGGACTCGGGGTGTGACAAACGTGTTAACATTCTGGCACTGTTTTTAACACTGCTTTGCTTAGGGTCTACAGGGAGCATGTATCACATCAAAAGTGGTGTCCGCCATGATTGCCTACTTCCCCTGTTCTTGTTTAAGTCCGTTATACGGGGCATAAAAAATAATTTGTCAGAGGCAGTCAAAACGTCCAAGCATTAATGTCCTTCCTGGTGAAATCGAAGCTCGTATTTTGAAGACTGGCACTTTTCTACGAACTGAGTTTGTCTGGCGTCGACGGGGCTTCTGGTGAACCACTACACTGCAGTCTTACTCTGCGACTATGAAACATCGCCGCTGAGGGTTGACAGTATAAAACCTGTTGGAGTATATAATAATCCATGCTCGGGCTCACTCACATGCATCGCATGACATTTGAGGGTAAACATCTGGGAGGTTAAATTTCGAATTTTTGGGTTTGAGGCTCAACGCAGCTTATTCACTTAGACCGCCGAAATGCATAGACCTGGGTTGTTAGACCGTGCAGTAAGTATGTTCACCTGCTCTTAGATAACCACCTATACAATTGCCACAAAGTTCGACGTAGCCATTTTGTAACTAACTGTGTGGAGCCTAAAGTCGTTATTAGTAAGGTGGCGGCGGTAGGTCGTTTCCGCCTTCCAGGCCAGAGTCTTCGTAACTCAGCTGATCTCTGGCTGGACACATTAGGAAAGATGGTTGCTAATCGGACTCAGGGGCTTAAAGGTTCTCGTTGCCTGGTTAAGTGATCAGTGATGTAAGTTCCGTTGGTGACATTGGGCATGAAAAACCGCAAGAAACTGACGTGCTGTTGACTTCTTGATTTCACTTACAACTCAGCTGTTTGTTTGCAAGATGCGGTTTTCTTAATGTCTAATCTGTGAATTTAGACTTTTTTTTACGCATCCATGTACTGTCACTAACGTCCCTTTTACTTCATAGTTAGGTCTTTTTTCCTCTTTCCATAGCTCTTTGGTAGTTAGGCATAAGTGCAGAACACTGGTGTATCGTCGTGTGGTGGTGATGATGATAATGAATAAACACTAGCCACAACTTGTCGGATGTGTAGTGCCGTTATAATGAAAGATATTGACATCGGTGAACAACATTTTTTCCTTGTTTCTTTTCCACTTCATCTTGTTCGTCGCTCATTCTGATCTACCGCATAAGGTGTAGGTATGGTGTAAGCGCCTTGAGGTTGAATGTTTAAATATAGTCAGATACTCTCCCTTTCACTGGTTAGAGTTCGTGGTTGCATAACGCGTGAAGATTAATAAGTTCCTTTCGTTTTATAATGTGTTATTCATATGTAGTTGTTACATTCCAATAAGAAATTGTTGTCGTACAGTCCCACATTTTTATTTCGTCGTCCGCATCAAGTTTGGACGTGTTCAACAATGCCTGTATCTTCTATAGTTTCCTCTCTAGTATGATTCATATCAGCATCAGAATACTCGTCTGCGTCAGTATCATGTCGTGGTAAGCTTGTGAGGGCTTCTGGCGAAAGTGTGAAACATACTTCACTCTTCGTTATGCTTATAGTTGTATTGAACTAACTCTCCCGTGCTATCCACCACACGAATCCCATAATCTCTGTCACCAGTACTACATGATTCTGGGCATGGTACTTATTCAATGGGACGTAGTATCATCCTGGCCAAGGCCAATTCCACGTAAATATACATACATATATATATATATATATCTTAGGTAACTGATATCAGCAACTAACTCAACTCAAAATACTTGAGAAGATTCAGCTGTGAGGATGAGCTATGCGTCGCTATTCATCATTATCATCATAGACAACAATAAATCAGTGGTTCACACAAATGCTTAACTGCCACGCAACCATAATGAAACAGCAAACCCTATATAGAAAGAGAGAGGGAAAAAGAAGGGGAGGGGAAGGGACCTAACTACTGAAAATGACTACGTCCATATTCAAACATTCAACATCAAGGTGCCTACACCTTGATAACAAACAACCGAGCTGCAAGTGAGAGTAAGGCGTCATCAGCGAGACAGCTTCCTTACGGCTTTCACTGCCCCGCATCATTAAATGCACTCACTTCACAGACAACTCGGCCAAACAACGACAACATTCACGCCACTGAGCTCGATTAGCCGCCATCTCACCTAAAGTCTCCAGCCACCGACTCTGTGAGTCGCGAGGGCCCCAGCCCGGGAGACGAACACGACCCACAGTGGCCAACCCCTTCGTGAACGACTTCACTTCTCTACGCCCGGTCATTATCTGTCCACCTCGCATCTTACACCAGTGAAATGTCACAGTTCACATCATGTGTCCAGTGCAACGCGAACTAAAGACAAACATTGCGATCGATAAATAGATCGCGGTTGGTCACAGCAGCTAGCGAGAGCTAACATCAAGTTGACCTGACCACGTGAAGGTTAAAAACTGGTTTCTCCCAACGCATTAACAGGCCGTGGTTCCTCGAGCGTTCATATGCACGCAATCATTTGCGCAATTAAATCCCACACCCTAGAAAACTGTCTGTAACATATCCCTGGTTCCACCTGTCTGCAAGTTGCACGGAGGAGAGAAGGAAGGGATAGGAGGACGAGAGGTGGAAAACTAAGTTAGGAGCCGAAGACGACGGACACACTATAGCAGGATAATCAACGTGTATTCGAACATGTGCGGATAAACTGAGAGAGCCATTTTGACCGAGATAACGGAGGGCAAGAATGACGATACAATGAGAGATACAGTGGCAAAACCTGTTCTGGCTAGTACGGTGACGAAAGCCGAGAACGATGGCTAAACGAGAATTATAATGCTGATCGATAGTACTCAACAAAACAGGAAATATTCATTTGACAACGGAAACCATACCAGACGGCAAATGGATGGCGACAGAAGAACGGCATCCAAAAAGAAGATGTCCGTGGCAAACTGGTGGTGTTTCGTGGCCGCGCTAAGCATTGGGAACAGTAGGCACAGAACCAGTGCGTCATTGGCCCACAAACATCGCAACAAAAGCCGCGAAATTTCTTGAAGAGAAAAAAGATGGAAAGCAGAGTTCAACGGAGTGGGCGTAAAATTGAAGAGCAAGCAGCTTTACGTTTAACGGTAACGAAGCTGTATTAAAGTGCAAAGAGGCAAGCTTATTTCTATGCTATACGTGACGTGTATTCCGAACAAAAATACGGGTAGGAGAGGAGCTGTAGGCCATTTCAGGACCTTTCCACATATAAATGAACTAACTAATAGATCAATTTCAAACAAACTCGCCGAAATCGAATTTCCAAGGGGCAGGTCAGTGAGTAAGCAAAACTAGATAGTCGCTCCAAAAAGTAAGACCAGTTGAGAAAGGCTAATAGTTCCCATAAAAAAAATTAACAGTTCTTCAGTGCATTATAGCCAGGAGTCAAGCATTAAGTTGCCTACCTGGCAACAGACATGATTCTTTGGAAGTGCCACACGAATTTGCTAGTTCCTGCAGTTCCCTTCGAACTGAATCGGACATCTCAGTTGTAACCGTTTCCATATTTTTGCAGGTTTTTGACGCTTGCGAATCGACGAACAAATTCACTTCCCCTCCGGATTGCATAGCTGAAACGTGCGGCGTCAACCGTGGATCAGTTACATCAGCCATTGCTAGCACCTCTTCTATGTCCTCTTCGTCGTCACTGGTACGAAAAATGGAACGGGTAAGACATTGTAGGGTGATCTAACAAGTCTGAGTTTTGACCTCAATAAGAAAAGTCACTTAATACAAGCACATTAACGAAATCAGCTCTAAAACATATAATTACTATGACAGGAATCTGTCGCTGAACATGTGAGAACTCAACGAAGTTTGTCAGGATAGACAGGTTCCAGCCACGGAACTCGTAGCTAGGGTTTCGAGATATCTGTTAAAAAAAAGCTAGCTAACGACTGGAAATTTGTCAACTAAGCAATGTTCCGTACAGGTACGGAGATCGTAGACCTTGTATTTTTTTCTGAATTTCACTAATGGGCCAGTAAAACACGCCAGTAGTATAGCGGATTGTAGGCATTGAAATAATGTATTCCTCGTATGCTGTCTTCTCGACTGACAGAGAATCTTTATAAGTTGTGACCCCATTTCAGACAATTTTTCCAAAACAGGTGAGTTGCCAATAGTTCGCTGATTTGGCAACCGATTCGATAGCCGCCAATGCGGATACTAAATGTCATAATCCCTATTACAAATCCGGACAACGTGACAATCATAAAACAGTGAACAACAGTTTGGTATGCCAGGTTAGACGACCTCCTTCATAAACGAGCTTCAATCATGGCATGTTCAACCGCCAATCGATCTTCGTCATTCAGAAAACAACACAAAACAGCCAACGCATACATGAACTTACCGCTTGCGCTAAAGAGTATATTAAACTCAACCACAGCAATGAACATAGGCCTCCTTAGTAGTTTGCGTTTGGCAGAAGAACGTCATCGAGGCATTTGTCAAAAAACGGCGCAATCGATAGATGGCACACTGTAGCTGTAGCCAAAAAGCCACCATAATTGCTGGCTAGAATAAATTTACCGCAAAACCTGTTTTTACTGCCATGAAGGTCAAAAGGTTTTGGTTATCTACTGGAATATCAATTTCTGAGCCGAATAGTGATTGCCTGCTTTTGCAAANAGTGGGGGAGGGGTCAGCAGTAGCATGTTTTCGCCTATCCACCCTGCTGTATGTAGCAGATAGGGCGACCCGGTTTATACTGCGAGACGGCCGATGCAGTATGGCATTGTTTATGTTGTGAGTATTCATGGTTGTGTGTGGGCTGAGATATTGCTAGGACGCCCAGACCTAGACAGGAGAACGATTAGGGTTCTCAACCAAAGCCTTTGGTTCAAAAGCGTGTATGGCAAAACAGCGGGTGGATGGCGGTCTACCAGAAATGCGTCTCTATTGGTTAACATTCATGTTAGCCAACACGTCGATGATACCGTTGGTTCAGTTGGAGTATGCTGTGGTATGAGTGCTCGTGATAGAGACGTGGGCTGACACCCAGCTCCTTCGACAAGCCTGTGTCAGCTGAGCCGGCGTTGTTGACATGGGGCTTATTGGGGCATAGTTCACCCTATATATTTCGTTATAGCGAAAACAAATACCTTTGAGATGTTTGCTTTGTTCCTCATATTGAGTCTTTCGTTATGATGGTGCTTACCATAGTAAACAAAAAAGTCTGTACTTTATTTATGGTGCATTTTGTTACCAGATCATTTCCTGGTTTAATTTACGACCCGCGAAATACAGCGACACTAGCGAGCGATCACAGTACACCATTTATACGGCCCATCCAATTCTCTGCGTGACATAAACGAAGAACGCCGTCTATACTACCACCGAATTAACCTAACTCTAACGCAAGGAGACAGGGGAAAAGTGACCCCCAAAAATGGTTTATTTCAACTCTCAGTCGAAAGACAAAATCAGAGTGCAGTACTCCCATAATTACACGCCGATCAGAGAGTGGGGGCTTGAGCAGACCGTTCAGAAATAAGGGGACACAAAGGAGCACCAATTAGGTGTGATGATAGAAGTGGTAATGAAATGTTAGGATTGTTTGCAAAAGCAGGCAATCACTATTCGGCTCAGAAATTGATATTCCAGTAGATAACCAAAACCTTTTGACCTTCATGGCAGTAAAAACAGGTTTTGCGGTAAATTTATTCTAGCCAGCAATTATGGTGGCTTTTTGGCTACAGCTACAGTGTGCCATCTATCGATTGCGCCGTTTTTTGACAAATGCCTCGATGACGTTCTTCTGCCAAACGCAAACTACTAAGGAGGCCTATGTTCATTGCTGTGGTTGAGTTTAATATACTCTTTAGCGCAAGCGGTAAGTTCATGTATGCGTTGGCTGTTTTGTGTTGTTTTCTGAATGACGAAGATCGATTGGCGGTTGAACATGCCATGATTGAAGCTCGTTTATGAAGGAGGTCGTCTAACCTGGCATACCAAACTGTTGTTCACTGTTTTATGATTGTCACGTTGTCCGGATTTGTAATAGGGATTATGACATTTAGTATCCGCATTGGCGGCTATCGAATCGGTTGCCAAATCAGCGAACTATTGGCAACTCACCTGTTTTGGAAAAATTGTCTGAAATGGGGTCACAACTTATAAAGATTCTCTGTCAGTCGAGAAGACAGCATACGAGGAATACATTATTTCAATGCCTACAATCCGCTATACTACTGGCGTGTTTTACTGGCCCATTAGTGAAATTCAGAAAAAAATACAAGGTCTACGATCTCCGTACCTGTACGGAACATTGCTTAGTTGACAAATTTCCAGTCGTTAGCTAGCTTTTTTTTAACAGATATCTCGAAACCCTAGCTACGAGTTCCGTGGCTGGAACCTGTCTATCCTGACAAACTTCGTTGAGTTCTCACATGTTCAGCGACAGATTCCTGTCATAGTAATTATATGTTTTAGAGCTGATTTCGTTAATGTGCTTGTATTAAGTGACTTTTCTTATTGAGGTCAAAACTCAGACTTGTTAGATCACCCTACAATGTCTTACCCGTTCCATTTTTCGTACCAGTGACGACGAAGAGGACATAGAAGAGGTGCTAGCAATGGCTGATGTAACTGATCCACGGTTGACGCCGCACGTTTCAGCTATGCAATCCGGAGGGGAAGTGAATTTGTTCGTCGATTCGCAAGCGTCAAAAACCTGCAAAAATATGGAAACGGTTACAACTGAGATGTCCGATTCAGTTCGAAGGGAACTGCAGGAACTAGCAAATTCGTGTGGCACTTCCAAAGAATCATGTCTGTTGCCAGGTAGGCAACTTAATGCTTGACTCCTGGCTATAATGCACTGAAGAACTGTTAATTTTTTTTATGGGAACTATTAGCCTTTCTCAACTGGTCTTACTTTTTGGAGCGACTATCTAGTTTTGCTTACTCACTGACCTGCCCCTTGGAAATTCGATTTCGGCGAGTTTGTTTGAAATTGATCTATTAGTTAGTTCATTTATATGTGGAAAGGTCCTGAAATGGCCTACAGCTCCTCTCCTACCCGTATTTTTGTTCGGAATACACGTCACGTATAGCATAGAAATAAGCTTGCCTCTTTGCACTTTAATACAGCTTCGTTACCGTTAAACGTAAAGCTGCTTGCTCTTCAATTTTACGCCCACTCCGTTGAACTCTGCTTTCCATCTTTTTTCTCTTCAAGAAATTTCGCGGCTTTTGTTGCGATGTTTGTGGGCCAATGACGCACTGGTTCTGTGCCTACTGTTCCCAATGCTTAGCGCGGCCACGAAACACCACCAGTTTGCCACGGACATCTTCTTTTTGGATGCCGTTCTTCTGTCGCCATCCATTTGCCGTCTGGTATGGTTTCCGTTGTCAAATGAATATTTCCTGTTTTGTTGAGTACTATCGATCAGCATTATAATTCTCGTTTAGCCATCGTTCTCGGCTTTCGTCACCGTACTAGCCAGAACAGGTTTTGCCACTGTATCTCTCATTGTATCGTCATTCTTGCCCTCCGTTATCTCGGTCAAAATGGCTCTCTCAGTTTATCCGCACATGTTCGAATACACGTTGATTATCCTGCTATAGTGTGTCCGTCGTCTTCGGCTCCTAACTTAGTTTTCCACCTCTCGTCCTCCTATCCCTTCCTTCTCTCCTCCGTGCAACTTGCAGACAGGTGGAACCAGGGATATGTTACAGACAGTTTTCTAGGGTGTGGGATTTAATTGCGCAAATGATTGCGTGCATATGAACGCTCGAGGAACCACGGCCTGTTAATGCGTTGGGAGAAACCAGTTTTTAACCTTCACGTGGTCAGGTCAACTTGATGTTAGCTCTCGCTAGCTGCTGTGACCAACCGCGATCTATTTATCGATCGCAATGTTTGTCTTTAGTTCGCGTTGCACTGGACACATGATGTGAACTGTGACATTTCACTGGTGTAAGATGCGAGGTGGACAGATAATGACCGGGCGTAGAGAAGTGAAGTCGTTCACGAAGGGGTTGGCCACTGTGGGTCGTGTTCGTCTCCCGGGCTGGGGCCCTCGCGACTCACAGAGTCGGTGGCTGGAGACTTTAGGTGAGATGGCGGCTAATCGAGCTCAGTGGCGTGAATGTTGTCGTTGTTTGGCCGAGTTGTCTGTGAATTGAGTGTATTTAATGATGCGGGGCAGTGAAAGCCGTAAGGAAGCTGTCTCGCTGATGACGCCTTACTCTCACTTGCAGCTCGGTTGTTTGTTATCAAGGTGTAGGCACCTTGATGTTGAATGTTTGAATATGGACGTAGTCATTTTCAGTAGTTAGGTCCCTTCCCCTCCCCTTCTTTTTCCCTCTCTCTTTCTATATAGGGTTTGCTGTTTCATTATGGTTGTGTGACAGTTGAGCATAAGTATTGCTACCTATGATGATGATGATGATGATGATGACATTTCACTGGTATAAGCTTCAAATACCAATCTGTGGACGTGTTCTGCAACCGACTAGCGCCTCTCCCATTGACAATTTTGGGCTATATGCAAACAGGTTAAATTCTGCATGTTACTCAATAGGCTACGGTGTCTGGATAATGAAGCTGACGGACATCGATAACGTACAGTTGATTGTGGAGAGTTATCCGGGCTTGGATTTGCGAAGTACGTGCATTTGATTCAAGCGCCATCATCCAGATAGACGGAAACCAATAGCTAACATTAATGTGATTGAAACAGCTTTGGAAACGGATTTTTTGAATGTATGAAGACAGCTCTTTCCGTTATGAACGATGACAACGTTCGCTTCACTGTTATACTTGACAACCGGCTTCTCCGTATCAGACTTGGTGTCAGATAGACCTCATAGCTGTTAGTTATGAGTGATGTGGCTCCGGTCAGGACTGTCTTTAACAAAACACACGATTAGATTCAGATCGTGCGTTGATACGTTGTCGTTTTCTTAATTCCCCAGTTAATCGCTCACCGACAATCATGGCTGACTGTTGGAAAACTGGCGATTCCGTCGGTTAAGCATGAGTTCCATACTAACCTAGAATACAAGCTTAGCAATTGTGATTTCGATGATCCTTATACCTGTTGGACCACAAGTATCACAGTCCATTCACGAAATAGCCACTTATCAGGGAGCTCCATTTTTTTCATCTGAAATTACCTCATTTACAGTGGAAACGTTTTTGTCCAATCAGAGTAAACAAATTCTCAGGACGGTCTACAGGTAACCTTCACTATTTTTTTCCTACCTGATTAACCTTTACTCTGCCACGGTTGTTGTGTAGTGGTCTTACTTACTAATTTAGGTAACTGTCCTCCAGCTTTCTGATTCGAGAACATGTGTAGGTCCCCGTGCACCATATATGTGCGCTGTAATTTTCTCTTTGCCGCAAAAGTTTTTAAGCGGAACAAATTGATCTTTTGCGCTCGTCTTTTGACCTGACTCACGAACGATCATCGGAGTTAGTTGCATTATTCCTTCGAGCCAAGGTTTCTGTTTTGTGTGTATCAAGAAGAAAAGTTTATTTTCTATCAATTGCGCCTTAATTTCCTATCGACCCAGCCCGTTAATCTGGGCGTTAGCAACATCACTAATCCATGTGGCACAGTGGTTCCTAGGTTAAGTAAACGTTGGATTTCGGAGAAATCCTCAGAGTTGGTTTTTGATAGAAAATTCGTCCTTATATTTCATATAACAAGTCTCGAAAGAATATCGACAAGAAGCTGGGGGTAGCGTGGTCGCCATTCTTGAGCTTGTTTGGCTAGATAATACGGTTAGTTAGACTGGAAACCTATTGTTTTATGCTGTTTTACTTACGCGCATAACGTCATCTTATCGGCGTACAGTATTACTGACACAAAATGTATTGATATAAGATGTCCCCTACCGCTTCCTGCATTTATGTTGATTGAAAGTCGAGTGAACATTGCATATATGTAGTTGATCTTGTTCTGTCCCTTTAAGGTTTAACTCATATGTGTGAAAAGTGCGTAGCCTTCTGATTCTCGATCACTTGTCGCTCAGCTGACATACTTTAAGTGGTCAACGCTACTGTTCATTGGTACGCACTTTTAAGTACTTTGATTGCGCGCCCGGTGTTGGAGACATTCAAGGTGCTCAATGTACACCGAGTTGATCACATACCCCGATGATCCATCTACAATTCGGTACATCATTCAACGCGGTCGCCAGTCCGTCCAGTTGCTGACGTGGTCACAGATAGCATAAACCTCGACCATACCGTTGAGCAAACTTAAGCCTGCACATGCGAAGTTGCAGATCACTGCTTCCTTCGTTGCTCTTTAAATTCATCCTTCGAATATGGGTCTTTGACTGACTATGAACTGGCTCATTTGGAGTGTCTTGTCCACATCACATTGAACTTCACGTGCATAGGAAAAAAATACGTACTTGATAATATCGTTCGTTCCCACAAACCGTACGATTACCGGCTGGATAGGTTGTTTTTGGACGTAATTTGTCCAGATCTGTTCGACCTGCTCAAGAATCCATCTTCTGCCTCTCAACATTAAGTTTTCGATCCGTACACCCATATGGATACTTGACGGACGATTCCGTTCCACTGTCTCCCTAACTGCCTCAAAATTCCAACTTTCCGGAAGCTTTTGTTGGTGGTATTAAGATATGTTCTAAAGCTACGTGCTTTAGTTCTTGGCGTTCGTAGAATAAAAGGAGACGGCTAAGGAATCTCAGAGGCTTCCAGTGCTTATGGATCTGAGTTCTAAAGTGTTATTATCCTAGTTATATTCACCGGAAGCCACCTCGTAATCAACGTGTTCCGTTGAGAGATCGCACTTTACGCACACTTGTTAGTTTCTGTTTCTGTTTAGGTCTATGCAACGTAATGTATTAACGCTCTTTTACGTCATTTCATTCCTTCAAATGTGAAATCCACAAGGACAACGCTAACGTGGGTTCGCACCCCATATCCACCGGTGATGGCAGCCTTTTGTCACTTTCAGTCCATTACTTACTTACTCATCGTGTCTTCAATTCCTTTCTTTACAGCCTCGTTACGTAGGCGGCCTGGCATTTGAGCATCCGGAGACGGCGATCTATTCTCGTGTGGTTCGTCGCACACAATGCCTGTCTCACATTGTTGAGTTTATCGAACAACAGCGACAAGAACAACATCAACCACAGGAAGAAAGCAATCCACTTCAGAGCAATTTTCCGTTTAAACAACCTTTCCCAGATCTTTCCAAAGATTCAGACTCTAGCCTGGTGAATGTAGCGGACATCCACCGAGCTGAGGGGGCTTTGAAATTGGCCTCTGTCCTTCTGCAAGCAGCCGTAAACGGGTTGTATGATAGCAACACAGCGAGCATTCCCGCTGGATTAGAGTTGAAGACTGATGGGACTGTCTCTAGACAGCCTATTCGTTTGCCGGGACTTCGGCAACGGTTGGAAAAGAAGGAGGGTCTTTTTCGAATGCATATGATGGGCAAACGAGTAAACTATACCTGCCGCTCTGTCATCAGCCCCGATCCAAATTTGGATGTTACTGAGGTTTGTCTGTCAGTTGAATGTTGCTTGAACTTGCAGCCTTATGTTTCCGACCACTCATCTGTGTATCTGTTTTCACTCTAGGTTGGAGTGCCGCTATTTTTTGCCTGTCGTTTGACGTTTCCAACGCCAGTCACCGCACATAATTTGGAACAACTGCGCCAACTTGTTGCAAACGGACCGGATGTCTATCCAGGTGCGCGGAGCCTGCAGACACCGGAGGGACGTTTGATTCATTTACCCCGTGGTGATACGGTGCAATTGAGAAAAAAACGGGAAATATTGGCTCGGCGGCTGACGCCCGTTTCGGCCGAATTCACTGGACTTCCCTACGTTGTGAGTTTTAATTTTAGCGCCATTGTCATATAGTCGGTTCGGTTTTCAATCATATGCTGTAACCTTAATCTATGTTGTTCACCCTCTGTTACTAGTAAACCAGTTTTCTTAATACGTAAGCATTCTTTGTGCATGCACGCCTCCAGACTATACTGTTTTGTGAAAGTGGAACGTAGTAGTATATCGAACCCTACTGAGTGTTGACGGAACCAACAACCAACTGCACAAATCCGTTTTTGTTATGAAGGTGCGTCAACCACACGCGTTTGTTTGTAGGTGCTCTGTCTTTTTTGATTCGTATTTGCTTATATGGAAGCGGTGTACAGGCTCACTGAATCAACCAAATAGCTGGCTTATCACCGATCTATCCTACTGTTTGCAGCGATTCTCATCGAACATTTATAACCATACAACACTCATACGAATACACCCTCTCCCTCGGTTGATCTGTAACCCACATACTGTGTAAGGTTGGAAGAACCTCCTTCTATGCCTGTAAACGAAAACTCCATTGCGGTAAACTTCAGTCCGATGCTGCTCACTAAAACATTCGGCAAGTTGAATAATGTTACTGGTACGAATGCATCAAAACTGAATATTGCATGCAAACCTCAACATTGTCCGTTTGGAGGTTAATTCATTGTAACAAAAATAAGTTTGGAACAATCAGCGGACTCATGAGGTTCGATCATCATGTAAGTGAGCTTGTGGTCAACGGCCACTGCAAACGAGACAGAAAGTCAAACAACAAACAACTAACTATAACCACGACACATGCCGAGGAGAATGTCAACTGGGTCTGTCACCAAAGTTGAAACGAACGAATCGGTAGTGGATCCACTCACTTCGATCAGACGATATTCATCGGTTGTCAGTCATAGTACTTTCTACCGGGCGGTTGAGTAAATCACACAGTAAGAACGATAACTAGAGACTTGGTTAGGGAAACGTTAGTGTACAGGGAAGGCACGCCGAAAAACGATGTGGATTGATGAATGTCGACCACAATAAGTCATTACGGTACTAAACAAACGGTTGTCGGGGGAGGCGATCAGGTAAATTTAAGGACGAATCTCTTTGCAGTCCGGTTTAAGTTTGAGAATTCTGATGTACTGCGTGAAAAATCCAAAGCAGCTGTTCGCGATGTGGATATTTTGTTGTTATACTAAGATCTTGGAAGCTATCCGACTGTGCTCATCACGCTGAAGTGACTGCTTGGGCTGCCAATCTCCTTGGCAATCAAATTGTTGACCAATTCGGTGGATACCATACAGCAGCTGGATTGGTAACCCAGTTCAGTTGTGAAATTTCCGCGCTTCTGGTGTGGTTTCGTGGCTCGGCTGGTGGGACACTCTTCGTGTCTGGGCACGCTGTTTCCGTCGCTGGTTTTAATTCAGCCGAAGTATTGACACTCGCAATTGAGTTATCAAGTCTGTCACACTACTCGTCTGTAACATATTTGGTGATGTTGATTCAAAGACCATCACCACCATAACTACTGCCACTTAGAGCGCTTGTTCGGGTCTAATTATTCAAACCACCAACGAGTCCGTATGACTCAAGACGTGCTACGTGGATCTATGGAACGACAGTCACTGTATGCCACTAACTCGTTTGTTAGGTCCAACTTCCTAACTGGCTAGTGCAGCAGTGTACCATTTCATACACCTCGGGTAAAATTTACGAACGTCTCTGACCAGCATATGTGAAGCAACTGTTTTTCGCTGTTAGAATGCTATAGGTTGCAGTCTGTTCGGACAATGTATAGAAAGTGATTTGTACACGAAAGTGTGAAAACCAGCTGTGACAAGTTCGTACGGCTACTTCAAGTTGCTATCGTGCCTTCGGGTTGATACGCTGCCTCAACTCCATTTGGTCACGCAGACATCAAGTGTCTTGAGAGCCGAATGGTTCGTTGTCATTCGGTTGACATCATATTTGCCTCGCCGCATTAATGATAGGTGCGCATGAACAGCCTCTTATGTGGCCTAGCCCCATGTGATTAGTGCTTTATTTTGCATTTCGTTTGTCCTTGTTACATCCGGAAGATACGAACTGATTGCTCTGAAAAGAGGGAGGATTTCAGCGTTCCAACAAGTACAACCAAACATGCCAGAAATTGCCAAAAGCTTCCAATTGTCTAGAGATGCTTTTACGCTCTATTTAAAGTGTCAAACGTACGTCCAACTGATGGGTGCTACAAATAACAAATATATCCAGTTGGATTCCAGTACAGCAAGAGGCTCCTCAAACATTGTTGCAATACACTTAAAGATTGCGAGGTTTTCACTTGAGTGGACTTAGCACATAAAAGTAATATTGGTGTGGTTCTTGTAAGTAGAAAATGTCCTTCGGTTGTACTGACGATGAGCGTTAGCTGATCGTGTAGGTGACATTTTCAACCTTCGGTGTCAGTAAATGGACCATATCAAACGATGGCCAAGACGCTGACTCCTACAGGCAGACTTTAGAGCACTGCTTTCCCATCTTTTCAGATTGACGTGTGACCAGTTTGTTTCCGACTGAGAACCGCTCCATTTCCTTTATCGTGTTTTACGACATGTCTACTTTAATGTATTGCAGTTTTGGACTTGCTGGTCTGCACCCTTGGTGTTGATCCCACAAATGATCTGTGGGGTTAATCAGATCATTAGATATGCAAGGGCTTTAAGGCATGTGCCTGAGTGACTGATATGTTAATTATTTTGGAGTGACGTGGATGAGTTTGCATTCCGCTGTACCATAGTTTCTCGCTGGAGGAATGCCCAAACAATGTGTCGCAGTACTGCAATGAAATGGCGTGTGAATGTCACACATAGGAGAGGTACGACACAGAGATTGACTGTTTAGTTTCTGCACATCTGTTTACATACTTTTAGACAGTTCCATTTTTTGAAGTCTGTTCAAGCGGTCCTCCCCTTACATCTTTCTGACTTTTTCTCCGTTTGTTAATAGAACGGTTTATTGTCAGCTTGTTAATACGGAGGATTTTGTTGGACGGAATGGGCGTGTAATTTTGGTCACACATGTATATGACAATGCAATCTTGGGTACGACGTGGAAGGTGGAAAAGATGTTTGGATGCAAATGACCCACATATTACCTTTGTTCAATCACCATGCTGATTACGGAACAATACATGGGGAAACGGTAACCAGGGTGAGTAAGCAAATCGGTCAATGGAGATTACGGGCTACATATTTGATAGTAGCTACGTAGTTATCGTTCCAAACTGGGGACATGATTGGTTGTGGTTCACAGTGGATCATGTGTTCGCGCTTACTTGTTCGGACTGTGTTCTGATAGCATAAGCGCTCTAAGGGGACTGACTCTTGAAGTGGTGTGACGTCTGACTCATCTGGACAAACCACTAGGCTAAATTGGACGTGACGATCACACCGACAGAGTCACTCTTGCCATACAGGCCAATAGGTAGCGGTCTGACAAACAACAGTCTCCTGGTTCAGCTGGTTGTATTTGTTGCATACACTAGGGTAGATAGGCTGACTGTTCTCCCACTGTCGTACCAAATTGAGCACTCGGGCCGTTTCCGACTCTCGCTTTCAGTGTTTACTCTACAACGACCACAGCAATTGTGGCTAATCATAGTGGCATTGTTCCGATAAGTCGCATGTCTCACCATCCAGCCTTGGGCCTTCTTCGTCGCTTGTTTAGACCTAGAATTCGAATTATTGGAGGTGTTTCCAGCGTTCGCATTCTGGAACAGATAGGTCAACATGCGGCTTTCACCTGAATGTTGTGCTCGTTGAATGTTGGTGTGAGCTGCATTTCGGAGGCTAGAATAAGTAGTCAACGTGATGACCTGCCAGCCCGTGCACTGTCTATCCGATACTGGTTATACTTCGGGTGATTCTGTGGTGGTGCTGCCGGTCAGGCTGGAGTTTGTATTACCCCAGGAGGATGGTCGCAGCCGTATTGGTTGATTAGATTCCTGCTAACGTTAGACTGTGCCATCCGCTTGACAGGTTCTGTTAAAGTTAGCTCTGAACGCCAATTTCTCATTTTGTTTGCCTATACTTTAGCTGGCTTCAATGATACCAGTCTCAAGGGCGCCTTTTACTCAGATGTGGCCGTTGTCCTTCGGTCGACACATTGATCTGATATAGTCATTCTGGTCAACGATATGCCCGCACAGGCCGGCTGATTTAGTGAAATCCAGTCTCGTTTGGATGGCATTTGTGGGCTGACATCACATCGGTCAGTTGATTGAGGGCGGCTGTTGCAAGTGGGCACCGAACACAGGCTGTTTTTAACTGGCACTAATTTTAGACATCGCACGCGTCATTGCTATATTTGGTGGCAACCGTCTCCAAATCAGACTTGATCTCAGCATCATCGTCGTTATGATCATAGACAGGAATGCATTAGTGGTTCACACTGATGCTTAAATGTCCCACAACCGTAAAGTATAAAAACAAACCCTGTACAGGAAGAGGGTGAAAAAGGGGCACGGGAAGGCATCTAACTACCGAAAATAGCTACGTCTATATTCAAAAATTCAACATAAATGTACCTACACCTTGCAAACAAACAGCCGAGCTGTGAATTAGCTGAGTGGTGTGGCACATGGTTAGGTTCAGATGACGCGCTGGTGGGTTGTCGGTTTTTCTCACTTCCGCTCGGCAACAACTCTACTGACCACAACAGCTGACTGTTATGAATCTGGCTTTACCTTTGGTAAACCATAAGTACTAGACTAGCCTAGAATAAAATCTCAGTAATTGCAACCCCGGAGACCCTCAGGTTTTGGACCTGAATCTCATAGGCTATTTAGGAAGCAGGTGTTGTATCTTGCAATACAGTGGTTCCTGAGTTAAACAAACACCGGATTTCAGAGACTTCCCTAGAGTTTTTAAGTACCAGACGGAACAGTTCTCATGGTAGATCATGTAACAAGTTCAGGGAGGAAATCCATAAGAAACTGAAACGCAGCCTGTTCGCCGATCGTGAAACTTAGCTGATAGAGGATGCTGAGGAAATTGAAACCGCTTTCTATCAGGCAACATATGCACGCCGTTCGAGATCATCCGTGCTGCTGGTCCCAGACGATCGTCTGACGGTGAAGCTAATGACGAGGCATATGGCCCACTCAGCCACAAGAAGTCCAGTTTTGTTGGTCTCTTACTTCTATTGCATTACCGCCATAAGCTTGCGATACAGCACCTTGGCAGTTAAGTATTAGTGTGAACCACTGATGTATTGCTGTCTATGATGATGATGATGATGATGATGATGATGACAGCACCTTGGTCGATAGATTTAAGGCTACCAACTAAGACCGAGGTCTGCTCTACAAACGTAATAAGGCTGCTGGTTCAGATTATCTCGTGTCTACACTTTTCAAAGTTGCTGGGGAGACTTCAGTAGAGGCCTTGACGCAGCTGTTTCAGCTTGATTTGATGGACCTACCTGCACTTTTACAGTCGCTTAAACACCGAGGTGTACCGACCAAATGTGTGAACACTGTCAACGCTTTACTCTGATGTTCCATATCAGGCTGGGGTTTGTGGTGAACTGACTGACAGTTTCAGTGCCGGGAACGGTCTACATCAAAGCTGCTTATTTAATTTTGTCATGAACAAAGTATTGGAGAACCGTCTATGGCATTCACTACATATCGGCGTTGACGTTTTATCTGATGGGTGACTGGTTGATTTTGGTTGTGCTGATGGCAGGGTGTTACCGTTTGACAACTCTCAAACAGCACAAACAGTGTTTGACATTTGTGACATTGAGTATTTAGGTTTTGGGAAGTTCGCTATCTTGACACTTGTTTTGCAGACGTTTCATCCTTAAACGTCCGGTGATTAAAGACACACAGAAGCTGCTCAGCAACGTTTTCAACGAAGTTATCTGGAGATTGAAACCGGCAACTAACTGCGGTTCTTGGATGTTTTAATCTGCCGCAAATATGATGGAACATTGGAGAATACAGTTTACCGGACCAACTCCTCAGTTTTCACAGCAACCGCCCAACCTACCATAAAATCAGCTGCATTTGAACTCCGTTTAATGCAGCTAAGACACATTGCAGTACCGCAGAGCTCTGAAGAAATAAAGAAAACCACTTACACCAAATATTCCTTGGCAACAGTTATCCACGAAATTTCATCAGACCTAGTTTGTTGCAATAAGAAAGAAGCTCAAGCTCTACAGAAACATCAACGAGGCGAATTGTACTGCTGCATATCAAAACCGTGTCAGAAATGATCACGAGATTTCTGGGACTATACAGCATCATGCTAACGCACAAGCCAACAGCACCATTACGAACAGTAATACCAAAACCAAGGGAACAACTCAAACCCACTGATAGAAGAATTGTTATATACGAAATCCAGTGCTATGACTGCGGACAACACTATGTCGGTCAAACCGGACAGAAATTGCTCACAAATTGACCATCAAGAGACGTGACCACTTTTCCTTATATCCTTGCATCAAACTGGGCATATCTTCAACCTGAGCATCACAGAAGTCCTTACCCAAACAAACACCATACATGCAAGAGTTTCTCGAGGCCTGGCACTCACGAACCGGATCAATAAGCAGGCACATCGGACTACACGATATTTAGGAACCAGCGTGAATCAAGGACTTGAGGAGATGTGGACGCTGCCAAGCTCAAATGCCGGCAAGCTCGAACGGAGTAACCTGAGCTGATCAGACCAGTGATCAAAAAAAGACAATGGGTGATCAGTCGGATCGATTTCCAAAGACGGAGTGATCTAACCAGCCAAAAGACTGGGACCAATCATTCGGATTCAGCGGCATAGTTCGACAGCGACAAGAGGCAGTCAATCAGACACAAAATCAAAGACTCAGGAGACGTAGGGAGTAACCAATCGAGCCTCAGTTTAAAGTTCAAATGCAACAAAAAACAGCCACTGATAATCCAGTTCCGTGGTCAACACAACAGAACTTGACCAACCGAAAGTCAGATCAGAAGATCAACTTATTCCAGTACATAGGTGCATCATCACGCTTCCCTATCCCTCCTCAGGCCGGTACACTGAAACACTTACACACGGACGATGTCGTTTGGTAATGAAACGTTTACAACCTGATTGCCAAGTTCGGCGAACATCTCAGTACCTGAATAGTAGACGTTATTCCGCACTCTGATAAACACCAGGGAATGCGCTTTGAAGCCTAAAAGTGCAGTGTTTTTGTAAAACGATTGTGTTATATTTGATGTTGGATAATGAAGATATTGAAGTGATTGTATTTATGTGTACTTGGGAAGCTATATAAGCAGCTGCGGAGGTTTAGGCGGTGAAATAGTAATGCATAACTCTAAGGCTAAGGTGGTATTCGATAATCTGGGACACCTCTAGCGACAGAGGCGTATCTCTGCGATGATTAACATAGCGTATATAGGGCGGCAGTAAGGGCTGTACAAATTTACGGCAACGAAACTTGGCCGCTTAGGTTAGGAGACGTGAACTGTCTTGAAGTGTGGTCCCACCGATGTTTGCGCTCGATCGTTCGCGCCGAGTGTCACCAACGACTAGGCAAGGGAGAGGTTGGTAAGTGGGTATTTGATTGTGGCTATGAGGCGATTTCTTTTGTTCAATCCTTGCATTTGCACTAAGGGTGTCAGCTAGTCGTCTGCCACACCGAGCCCCTCTTGTGGAAGCTTCAGCCGATTGGCGTAATTTGCGAGGTGGACGGATGATGACGGCGTGTAGGAATGAAATCGTTCTCCGCTGAGTTGGCTATTGTAGATAGTGTTCATCTGCCGGACTGAGACCGTCGTGACTTACAGAGTTGGTGACTAGAGACGTTAGTTGCGATGGCGGCTAATCGAGCTCAGTGGCTTGAATGTTATCGTTGTTTGTCCGAGTTGTCTGTGTGATAAGTGCATTTGATAGCGCGGGTCAGTGAAAGCCCTAGGGAAGCTGTTTTGCTGATGATGCCTTACTTTTGTTTATCTCTGTTTTGCTTGTGTGTAATTTGTAGGCACCTTTATGTTGAATGTACTTAGCTATCTTTAGTAGTTCGATCGGTTCCTCTTCCCCTCTTTTTTGTTTTCTTTTTGTGCACGGTTTGCTTTCCACTTCATGGTTGTGTGACAGTTAAGTTTCAATCCGAACCACTGATGTATTGCTGTCTACGGTGGTGATGTATGTTGTGTTGTAGTTGACCTGGTGATGAAGCACAGTGAAAAAGTCTTGTTCGCTACTTTGCTACTCTCACGTATTCAGTGAATATCCTCGGGCGAAATTTATATTTCGTAAATCGTCGATATGTACCAGTAGTGCAAACATATCGTCTGCTACGCTGAACAGTCTTTGCCAACGGTGGTGCTGACTAGCATAGGATTCAAGGTGAACAGATGTTAGTGATGGATGACCGGGTGGGAGACGTAATTATTCCAACACTCGGTAGAATAGCTCGGCTCGGTAGTGACGTGTGGCCAAAGCCCAAGGCGAATGGTGTGCGCACAATTCGGGCTGTCGATCAAGTCATCATTCAACGAAACCGGACCAACGGGTGAGAAATGGCAAGCAAAATTCTGCGACAGAAAGCGTCAGCCAGACGCACAGAACCAGGCAGATATGCTCACGAAGTTTAAACGCAAACCTCGCTGCGTTATGCACTGGAATTCCGGTTCATAAACGCGGACGGGTGAGTGTCATGGCGACGTGCGAATTGTACAGTAAAGATGTTTTGTTGAACGACATTTCGCCACAATAGGATTTGAGTCGTAACTCCCATTATCCTAACTCGTCCTGCTAGCATCAGTGTGCTTGTATCTTACAAACTGACAACCATACTGTTGGTGGGAGTAAGAAAGCATTTGTGGGTCAATGTTCACTACTGTGCACTTATTTCACGGACAACGATTCATTGTGCTAAAGTCGACTGGCGACCGTTTTTTTCCAACGCCTAAGTTGTTCATTTGGCTTGTTGCACAGGTGAGGAGCATGACCTTGGTACATTTATATGGTTTCTGGTGATTGCTCACTTTTTCAGTTGCTAATTTGACGGTTCACGGAATTTGTTCTTCCAGTGAGCCAGATAAGGGTTGGTAAAGAATTCAGATGTGACAAAGTATGGATCCGCGTTCTATTACATAGCCTAATCATATCAAGTCGCTTCTTATTCGTTTTGTCCCATCTGGCTCGCAAACAGTCATCAGTGTTCAGCGGTCTGTGGCTGTGCCTATTTTTTCTCACTGTTAGATTTTACTACATCATATTGGAGGACAAATGTGACCTTACTATTTCCCCTTATTGCGTTTTACGCACAGGTCAATCGTCACCTGTTGGATCACGATATGCTGGTCATGAATCGACAGCCCACATTGCACAGACCTTCTATGCAGGCACATCGTGTTCGCATCATTCATTCTACGGAGGCGAAAACGCTGCGCATGCACTATTCAAATTGTCGCGCGTACAACGCGGACTTCGACGGTGACGAAATGAACGGCCATTTGGTTCAAAGTTACAAAGCCAGTGCCGAACTGGAAACGTTAGGTTCGTGGTTTCCTTAATGTCTTCTCAGCTTATGCCCTGTTTGACTCCAAAACACACCCTCATTGAAGCGTTATTTGCAGTCGGTACTAAGTTTGTTTACTCCCTTCTTTTTAATCAGACATTTCAGACACAATAACTTAACCATGGTGATGTAATTAGATGGTGAAACTCCTTTGATCCACATCACAACAAATCAGCGTACAAATATCTTGTTGGATACGTTTGGTTTTCAGGGCCAACAGTGTGCAGTCATGGTTGCGATGAACAAATGGAGTCATTGTTTCTGTGGTTGACTATAGGCACACATCCTGCCCAGTGACAACCTATCCTGGCAAGTTACTTTATGCGTTCATGATCATCATCATCATCATCGTCATCATCATAGACAGCAATACATTAGTGGTTCCCAATAATGCTTAACTGCCACACAACCATGATGAAGAAAAACGAACCCTATATAGGAAGAGAGAAGGAAAAAAAGAAGGGGACGGGAAGGGACCTAACTACTGAAAATAACTACGTCTATATTCGCACATTCAACATCAAGGTGCCTACACCTTGCATTGTTAGTGGTGGTTAGCTGAAGCGAATTTCAACGCTGACTCTTCTTTTACATTCCCAGTCTTTTTTTCGGCAGAGTATCAACCATCTTCATCATATGAGCCCTAAATTCGTCAACAATGATACATTTCAGTGTCTTGATATGCTGTCTACCTAACGGTGGCTTGCTGCAGCCATGATCGCATGTGATTGGCCTTGAAAGCCATTTGTACATCACATGGCGGATTGTGGTCAGCTTCACATCCAGCTAACTCTAGATTTTACCTAACATTGAACAGCGTATGCTAATGGCAACTGTGAACATCGTGGATACAACCTTGTGATTAAAATGACTATCTGGATGAGAAGAAGTGAGCAACAATGGTAACACTACTTGAGACTTTTAGCCGACGAGTCGACGTGTTGATACTGTAGGCTGAATTTGGTCTGTTTTGCGATTACGAGGCGGGCTGTACCTCGAGCCCAGCTAACCTAGGGTTCCGGCTAGATTCGGTCAACCTGAAAGTATCCCACCCACGGTTGATTTAATGTGTCACATGTCAGCAATTGTAGTGGTATGAAAAACTGTATTTCACTGACGTAATCGGTTTCCTATTACCTTTCTATCGATCAGCATCTGTACCGTACCAATATCTGAGTGCGAAAGACGGCGCTCCGCTGGCCGGTCTGATCCAGGACCACGTGATTGCAGCTGTCAAATTGACAATGCGCGATCGGTTTCTCACTCACACGGACTATTTAGATCTGGTCTATCATGCTCTTCGGTCTCTATTCATCTCAGTCAGGCAAGATTCTCACGGTCCGCCAGAGTTGCTACTTCTCGAACCGGCCGTCATGTGGCCACAACGATTGTGGACCGGCAAACAGGTAAATCGATTCTGTTCAACACGACTTATAGATGGTCTCAAATTATTTGCGTATTTGTGCTGGCTAGTTTATGGTAACGAATTTTTCTGGCGCTGTATACAACATTGGTCAAGTAGGTGCTGTGTTTTTCGACCCTTTTTCATTTGTCCGGTTGCTCATTTAGGACACTGTATGTACTTCGTTTCTACCCACAAATTGGGAGCTTCACTTATTCAGCGTGAAACAGTTCCTTAAGATTTTCGTTGACTATTATAATGAGTTTTTTGAAATACTGAGTTCCCTTTAATGACTTAATCAGAACAGAAAGAATACATCTTGTGATATGTTAACATTTCGTGTACTCTCATCAGTCGCAAACTTGAAACATATCAGTTATATACATCATACGGATAAAAACAAACAGGGACTAGACACGCTTACAAACACACCACGTATTATACAGTCACGACCATTGCGACCCGATAGGTTACTTCAGCCACTTTTATGCACAGAACCCCAGCTGGTCGAGGATTCTGAACCTCCTTGCCTTGAAAACTATTCTGTGTCTCTGAAGAACTTGTCAGTGTCCGCAGTTCCATGTTTCCATAGATGAAGTCACAACCAACGGCTTGCTTTGTATGAGCAGTCTTCACTTTGCTTAACTTGTCCACAAAATGCAATCTTTATGCTCTGTCTCCCTCTACTTTCCTTAGTTGGACTGATTGCTTTTCCGGTGGCACTATTTGAAGGTGTGTTATGTAGCACACATAGACTAGCGGGAACCTAGTTTGCTCGTGAGGATTCGTTTTGGCCACCCTCGATGTATACGAATGTAAAGGTTGTGCTAGCGGAACCACACCACGAATACAGTTTTGAGTTATCGCTGGGACTTTCACACCAATAATTTCTGTGAATTCCAATGTCACATTTCACTTTATTCTACTCACAAGTTTACAGTAATATGCCTTCATCCCCGAAGTTTTCGTGACCCTTCTACTTGTAACATTCGCTCTCCCTCTTAACTGATCGGTACACCAAAATTTTTTTCATTTTCGTAAACGCTATATTTCGGACGTAAACAGTTGAACTGTATTTGACTTTCTTACTTATATTTCGTTTCTTACCGTAGCCTATCACATTTGTTTATATGATTAACTGCATATCTTACCGCTAGGACTAATCGGACGCTTCGTCACGTTTCCGCTACACTGTTGTCTACGTTTGTAAACCTGGTCTTAGGTTACCGTATATTTAAATTGTTTATTACTGAATTTGTAGAACCACACTAGAAATCAGTATATATTTATTTACGTATAATCTTCTGCCCTCTGCCCATTTTAAGATAT
>QNGE01003060.1:13098-94991 GCA_008508345.1 Paragonimus westermani | reverse complement strand
ACGGTGACACGTTCAACGGATATCACTTGTCAAAATATGGCTGTAACTCATACGAAAATCATACAACGCAAAAAAAATAACCGAGAGAAAAAAAACAAGCGGCCATTGAGTAAATAGCAGTGAAGAAGGTCACAAGCAAAATAAGGAAAGGAAGTATTCATCAAATGAAGCAAAAGCAGACTACTGTCAGGGGGTAACAAGTTTACCAATAGAAGGAAATAAACAAATAAGCTACGTGAAACGGGATTCGCCCCGAAACGCATTTACATAATCATCATTCTTCAATAGGTGACAAAGAGAAATTCATATCAACCTGACATGTATTCGACAAGCATGAACACAGTAACGTTTCACAAAATATACAGCACTCTGTCCAGTCTCTAACTGGAAGCCACGTAAACGGTAGATTGGGTTTCTCTGTATTGATGCGGTTGAGGGACTTGACACAGGTAGTGTCACCGTATTCACAGAACCACTAATTTCACATTGCATTAGCCACTTCATAGCACAAACAGTCTAGCCCCGTCTGCTGCATATAGCAGGGTGGATAGAGGAAAACCTACTACTGCTGACCCCTCCTCTCAGATCCCTCCAACCCCCCCAGCTGTAAGTAATTATTTTAAATGTTCCACAACAGACATAGTCAATCATAGTAAGACTGTGTTGGTAAATCTCATCTCTTAGCACCCATCCTCGTCCTTTGCTAAGACCTACAATGCGAAGTACTGTAGCTGTTTTCACCGTTCGCACTTTAAAACAGATAAGTCAAGAGGCCGGTCTTGCATGAACGTTAAACTCACTAAATACCGATGTCTGCTGCACTTCAGAGACTAGAATCCAGGAAAGTAGTCAGCGTGCGGAACCAGCAGCGCCCGCGCTGTCCACCCGATACTGGTTACACAATTCGATTGATATCTAGGCACTCGTTGCCCAACAAGCTGAAGTAGGCAGTCCTCAGAACGACTGCCGCGGCCGCACTGGTAGACTGAATTCCTGCAAACAGCAGATTCTGTGCTATCTTCCCAACAAGTTGCATTAAGAACTGCTGTGGACGTGAAATCTTCAGAAATCTTTTCACTATGCTCGCTTTTGCTCCAAATGCCTGTAGTGACATGGGTGTCAAGATGGCCTTTCATTCGTATATGACCGCTCTCCATCGGTCAACACATGGTCCTGATATAGTCGATCGGGCCGGAGATGTGAACGCTGAGGTCGGCCGCCTTGGTAAAGTCGATTCTCGTTTCGGTGACAGGTTTGATATAGCATCACGTCGGTCATATAATGGAGTATGCCTGTTGCACCTGTGCGCTAGACATAGGCTATTATCAACCAGCAGCAGTTTTGCACATCCTGTAAGTTATTGTTATACTTGGCGCACAGATAGACCACATAGCTGTTAGTCATAGGTTGTGGGGCTGCATTCAGGACTATAGTTCTTATTAGATCCTTAGATCCAGATCACGCGTTGGCACATTGCCGATTTGTTCTTATTTTGAATAGGCAACGACCATACCGACAACAACGACTAGCTGTTGAGAAACTGGGTATGTCGTCGGTAAAGCTGAAGTACCAAACCTGCCTGAAAAACAAGCTTAGCAGTTCTGATCCCAAAGATCCTAATAGCTACTGGACCTGAATCACACACGCATTTCCTAAAACAGGTACTGTGGCGTGCGGCACGGTGGTTCGAATCTCAGAAAAATCTTTTAAGTTGTTGGATGCCAGACGGGACATTTATCCCGGCAGCTTATGAGAGATGTCCATAGGAAATCGAAGTAAAGCCTGATCGCCGATCGTGATACTCAGCTGGGGGAGAAGGTTAAAGAAGATGGAAACCACTTCTACTTCAGGGACCACCAAGAGACTCGCCTTGCTCGTTTGCGCTACTTGTCCAAGGTGACCGTCTGTCAGTAAGGAAATCAGCGAAGCAGACGACGCACTCATTCATAATAAGTTAGGGCGCTGAGTGAAACAGTTTGAGGATCAGTTTGGCGAGCCTCTTGCTTCTGCTGTGTTACTACCACAAACTTGCAACGTAGCACATCGGTCAGCAGATTAAGAACCAGTTACTAAAACTGAGGTCCACAATTGCACTTCGGCTCTCAAACGTAATATGGCTGCTGACCCAGATGATCTCGTTCCGGCACTTTTAAATTTGTGTGGACGACGAATACCATTCATCTGTGCTGAGGTCATTTGATAAGAATTCCCATAATCCAGAACGCAATCCGGGGCTCTTGAGAAAAGCACAGGGGACTTAGATTGACTCCAGTCACCATTAAAGTTCCATCACCTGTTACACTTCGTCGACTTACTGCAGCCCGGGAGGCAGAGATTGAGGAAGGGTAGGCAGGATTTCGTCTTGGATGAGGACCTACTGATCAAACTTCCGCTCTTCGTCAAGTTCCGTGACAGCTACATGTATACTGGTGGTCAACAGTTGTCGTATTTTCAAGTTGACCATCACTCACATTTGATCGCAGCCTTCGCATTTAGATGGTCTTTCCAGCCAGGCTCTTTCGAAAAGAAGCACTAGACAAGTTTCGCTCTCATTAGAGCTCATCAGTAGTGCATATCCATGCCACGTATTTCTCAACAATAAAGGTGCATTCGACTCAGTGGATTGATCTGCGGATTTAGGGGCACTCTGGTAGAGCATACCTGTCGGTGCCTTATTCCCATAACTCAACACAGGTCCGGGTTCATTGTTAACTGCCTGGCGGTTTCAGCACCAAGAGCAACGTTAAGCATGCCGAATTTAACTGCTTTTGCCTAATCTTTTTTAATAGGTGAAGTACCGGCGGACAGCTTGCGATAGTCACACGATGTCAGCGTGAACCTACTACCCAGTAGAACAGTGATGCTGGCAAGCAGCACAAACAATGCTGAAGACTATTTCGCATTTTGTAACCCAAAGTTTTGTTTACAGGACTGATACGATTACATGGGTTTAATGTTGTATAACGATGTAATGAAGGTTGTTGATCAGTTTGTATTCGTCAGAAGCTGCATCGGCAGTGACAGGGATATAGGACATGAGAGAGAAGTCCGCATCTCTAGAGCTAGGGCGGTATTCACTGATCTAGGACACCTTTGGTGACAGACAGAAATCTCTCTGGAGCTTAAGGATCGCGTAGTTAGGTCTACAGTGAGGGCTGTATCACCTTCACACGTGAGCCGTCTTCAAGTATTTGACCGCCGATGTCTGCGTTCGATGGTTCGTATCGTGTGGTACCAACGAGTGGGCGACGAGGAGGTTAGTAGGCGGGTATATGTTGGTGATTATCAGACGAGCTTATTTGTTCAGTCCCTACCTTTACACATATTTATATGGTTAGGTGTCCTGTATTAAGGGTGCCAGCTAGTCGTCTGCCACCGAGCACTGTTTGTCGGTGCTGTGGTCGGCTGGCTTAATATGCGAGGTGGACAGACGATGATTGGGTTTAATGTTGTATAACGATGTAATGAAGGTTGTTGATCAGTTTGTATTCGTCAGAAGCTGCATCGGCAGTGACAGGGATATAGGACATGAGAGAGAAGTCCGCATCTCTAGAGCTAGGGCGGTATTCACTGATCTAGGACACCTTTGGTGACAGACAGAAATCTCTCTGGAGCTTAAGGATCGCGTAGTTAGGTCTACAGTGAGGGCTGTATCACCTTCACACGTGAGCCGTCTTCAAGTATTTGACCGCCGATGTCTGCGTTCGATGGTTCGTATCGTGTGGTACCAACGAGTGGGCGACGAGGAGGTTAGTAGGCGGGTATATGTTGGTGATTATCAGACGAGCTTATTTGTTCAGTCCCTACCTTTACACATATTTATATGGTTAGGTGTCCTGTATTAAGGGTGCCAGCTAGTCGTCTGCCACCGAGCACTGTTTGTCGGTGCTGTGGTCGGCTGGCTTAATATGCGAGGTGGACAGACGATGATCTGTCGTACAGAAATGGAGTCACTCACGAAACTTTTCGCCCCGGTAGGTCAGGTTGGGGATCCCGTGATTCAGGGAGTCGGTGACTGGGGACATTAGGTGAGATGGCGGCTAATCGAGCTTCTGTGGTGCGAATGTCACCGTTGTTTGTCCGAGTGGTCTATGAACTAAGCGCACTCAATGACGCTGAACACCGAAAGCCGTAGAGAAGCTGTCCTGATAATGACTCACCGGCTGTTTGTTGTTGTTTTGATGACACTGAATTTTTGAGCTGAGGTGGGTTGTCTTGAGAGTTGGGTCTCCCTTTTTTTTCTTCTTTCCTAGCAAGGGTTTGCTTTTTCTTCATGGTTGTATGGTAGTTAAGCATCGGTGAGAACCGCTGATATGTTGCTGTCTATGGCGGTGATGCTAGATCCATCAAAGCCGAAAGACTATCTGTGGATGAATGTCTTAAAAATGGAAACTGTTAAATGCTCAAAGATAAAAGTTGTGGGTTATGGAAGAGGCCTATCAACTGATCAACCTACCAATTCTGTAGAAACACACGGGACGAATACAGCCGTCCCAAAATCTACATAGTGCACAATCACATTGTGTGCAACGCAGTCGAAGACTTCAGACATTCGAAGGCGATGATTTCACTCCGTATTTTTAGAGCATGTTGGTAACAGATCAAAAATGGTGAATTTATAGCTCTCTTAATTTTGAGAAAATGAATACAGTAGTCACGTTTATAAAGGTCTATAAGATACAGATATCCCATAGTAATGATAAAAGCTGAGTAACTAGTAAAAACGATTGGAAACACACCACAAAAATTACACATTGGCTAGAACCGACACACTTAAGAACACAATGGAACGAGATGTGAGGAGTCGTTATTCGCTACTCACACTTGGTTTGGAGAAAGGATACACAACAGTAGGCAAGGCTGAGTCACTCAGTTAAGCGGACATCTTAGGGAATTTTGAGAATGATCAACCAGAGTCTGGAACTTAGCTTTTACAATGTCAGGTTGGACTCAATAAATTGTTGGATGCCACACCAACCATTACCATCAATGGAGAAAGGAGTATGAGTGCTATTGATATCAGTACTCGTTAAAGTGGGCTCGAGAGTCCATTACTTAAGGGTTCTTTGTGTAAAAACGCATATGGAGTCTGATCTCAGACGATTTTGGGTATTAGTTGCCGCATCAGTATGAGGCTGGCAAAAAATAAAGTAGCATTCCAAACTGATTCAGCAAAACAACTGGACTCATATCCTTTTTGGGAGCTGTATGAAGTGCAAAGGTAACAAGAGGTAACGTCTCGTTTCGGAGTAACGGGGTTTGTGCACACGCTGCAGCTCCCGTGTGACGGTGGCAAACTATGGAAGTTTTACCTCAGAACACGGCTGGAACATTGGATATCGAACACCGTGCTTTAAAAGAATGAGGGTAACAAGAAAAACACTAAGGAAAGACAGAAACCTGATTCAAAAGTAGATCAAAATTTAAAAATCCAGTAGCCAAACACTACAATACTAATGTAAGGTTTGGGTCATGAATATAGCCAGCCTTTTAACCGGATGGCTGTGCACAGAGACAACGCATAAAATCACGGGTAGTACATTCCACCGGTGATTCGTCTTAGTCACAGAATAATTTCCCCAATGTTGTTGTTCGGAAGGTGCTGAGGTCGCCAACTTACAAATGACCGATTGATCCATTGGCTCCTGAAGGACGGGTAGTAGTGTTGTGGGCCAAGGATGCGGATGACACATGGGTTACTTACTTGGAAAACCAATACATGGGTTATGTGCTCTAAGATGATTACAAATAAAAACCCTCATCGACACACGAGACACGTCCCAGAACGCCACGGTTGGTACGGACAGTTTAAGTTCTTTTATGTACCAGGAACCATGTCATGCGATGCTGTACTCCGAAGCTTCTTCTTGTATTTTTCGTGTGGCTTTTTTCATGTCAAAATCCATGCTCCTGCCTCACTATTGAATAGTAGCGGTTTGAGTAGCATAGAGCGACCAGCCGTCCTCCCTACAGTAGTACGAGTACGACGGAAAAAGATGAATACCCAACACCGTAATCGATGATGCCATTACCTAGAGGATCGATAGTTGCGAGAGGCAGCGTTCGATGAAAGGTGTGCTGACGGTTTTCTCAATAAAGTTCACGATACTAATCACCTGTTATAATGTAAACCGGTCGATGCACATGAAGTCTCTAACGGTCGAACAGCTGTCATGGATGCAAAGAAACCCGATTTATGGAGCACCTAAAGAATCAATAAGGGTGGGGTTATGACTGTAAATTTGAAACATTTGAGAAGCATTATAAAAATGTTCTCAAAGATGAGAATCTTTATTGACAGCAGATGAAACAAAAGGTTTGGAAGGCAGTTTGGCTGTAGTTCAGGTACTACGGTATGACGTGCTAAACAACAAATCAAAAATGACGCCATGAGTACACATGTTTCGACAATAATCGTAACATGTCATAAGATGTGATGATGACTGATGTAGTTAGCATTAATGTGGGGTAGTAGAGCCACAGCGATACTGTCTACTAAACCAGTGTGTAGCCGAGCCTATTAAGAGGCATTCAGGATGAGAAATTTTAAATGATAAACACACTGCTAAGTGAATATAAGACAAATTCGAGTTGCCTGTTGTCCATGTGGATACAGAAAGGGTGACATTGTAACTCGTATCGAAAGTACGTAGCAGTGGAGTGCATGACTAACTGTTTATCGCCCCACTTGTACCTCTGCACAGTTTCCGATCAGCGACCAGAATAAAAAATGGTATCCGAAACTAATCACTCCACTGATGTAGAGCTCTACTGACCGCTACGTAGAGCACTGGGGTCTGACAGGTAAATGGTGCCAAAGAAACAACTACCTAGGGTTAGTTAAAAATTATTTCTGGTAGATGCGGTTTACTCGATAGCCTTTGGGTTAGCACGACGTAATTCAACGAAAGGCAGCATAGCGTGTGCACATCGATAAGTAGGTTTGTAACATTAATGCACGTGATTTTGACGGTATGGACTTAGTCGCCCATCCGGTAAACCACAGTAAGAACAATGAACATGTGGGTGAACACAGGTCAAAATCACACAATTTGGTTGCGTAAAAAACTACACATTTCCAAATGGTGTAGTCGTTCAGCTTCGTCTGCACCAGTCATACGAATATCATTCATGCAGAGGAACGAAAAATTCAATCTCTTAAACAAGTTGAATGGTATGAGACCGTTTTCCGTGTTCTTAGGGCATATTTAGCAATTAATAAAACTTGAGTTGAGTGGTTATTACCATCGCCCTCCGACCATAGCCTGCAGTTGTTAGTCCTCAATTTCGGACATAATTTGTGTTAGTGTTCACACTTTGTGATACACCGCGACTGCATGACCTTCATTGCCTGGCGATGCGTCAGTGGTCCCCGTGGGATGATCTTACATCAGACGCGTACATTGTGCACGATTAGTTGTGCTGGGTGGGCTGTTCCTGTTTAACTAGGAGGGTACCACAACACACCCCGTCGAGTGGCAGCGATACTTATCAAGGTATTACACTAGTTGAGGGGTGACTCAAATCAATTGCTCATCAACTTCGCGCGAATTTTCTTAACCGCAGCGACGGGATGGAGGTTACGTTGCCTAGTACTTGGAGATACGAGTATAAAGGCTGAAGCGGCTGAGTGAGAGTCAGTTTAGAGAGCCGAAGTCAGAAGAATACATAACACTGTGTTTATCAGGTACCCATCGTGTGTTGCAACGCTGTAAACACATCAGTGGCTGTCGCAAGCTGCGTGATACCAGTCTGGGCCTATGTGGCAATAAGCCAGAGTAGTCCGAACCAGTAACAACATAAAGAGCTCGAATGTTGCTCTGGCCACTTCGATCACCAAATTGTAATCTTATTGAGTATGTTCGAGATCAGGCAGATCGCAGTATCAACGAACACTGCAACTGTGCGACCGTGTCCCAACAAGAATGTGAAGTTATCGATGGTAGGTTTCCACCAATGCCAACCGAGCAGTGGTTAAATGTTCGTCAGTGATTAGTAAAACCACCCGATTTAGAGCAACAAACTATGATTGAAAAGATGGCGCTATTTGACTTGAATGGGTTAATGAAGTCGAGTTAAGTGTGTCCTACCAGCTGGTGAGGGTAAATAAGGAGCTTTCAAGCGATATTGAACGCATCTACGTGGGACTGTTTTTCGAGTCGAAGAGTGAGTGAAACCAAATCTACTGCATTCATTATTATATGAAGAGATAATAGTTTATCGGGCAGTGTGTATCACCGGTCACAACCGGTGTGTAGCGCAAACGAGATCGATCTTGGTGACTATCGCTCTAATCGGGATAACGTGCACTGGTGAGACCTGACAGTTATCGGGAAAACAAATCACCTGAGCTTCCAGCAGGTGGTTAAATTCGCTTTTTGGTAGATCGATAACTAATCAGAGCCAATCGATGGACATTAGCGTGCATTAACGATCATATCGGTTATGTCATGTTACTAGTGTCCTTATACGGTATATTGTGGCAGACAGTTTAACCAAAATGAAAATTACTGAAGATTGGGAGGGGAATCCGTTAATTTTAAGTTTAACCCCATTCTTATTTGATCGTAGCCTTCGCAGTTCGATAGACATTCCAGCCGATCTCTTTCGAAAAGAAGCACTAGATTCGAGTTTCGCTCTCATCAGAGCTTGCCAGTAGTCCATATCCCTACCACGGCCGGAACTAAAACTCTGGCCATGCTTTCATGAGACAACCATGTTGACCACTGCGCCATCGATCTCTCGAGACGATACGGTAACCTGATCATTGTTCACAAGCAAAAGTGACTGAGCTTTCAGATTTCATAATTCGGTCGTGCTTATGTGAGGTCACTGACGCAGTGGTCAACACGGTTGTCTCATGAAAGCGTGACCAGAGTTCTAGTCCGGGCCGTGACAGGGATATGCACTGCTGATGAGCTCTGATGATAGTGAAACTGGAGCCTAGTGCTTCTCTTCGAAAGGGGTCGACTAGAGAGTCTATGGGAACGCGACAGCTGCAATCAATTGTGGGTGATGTTAAATCCACATGAAAACCAAAAATCCCTTACTACTCATCAGTAGTGGCTTTCAGTTTACTATAGAGACTGGGAGACGATTCGAGGACACTCATGATGGCCCTGACTACAAATCGTGGCAAAGTAGATACGACAAAGTAAAATTTATTATTCTACTGCTATACAAACTCAATTGTGACTCACCTGTTACAAGCCATGATTTCGGGGTAATTTCATTAGAACACAGGCTACTGGAAACTTACTGAGCTAACCGACGATGTGCTGGAATCAACTATGCTGGCGCAAATTAAAAAAAAAACGAATATTTGGTAATAAACCCAAAACAAACACGTACAAAAGGGCGCGGAATAACCAGTCATAGGCCAGTGGCACAATTTTTGTCACCATCAACTGGCGTCTCCTGAGGTATGCTCTATGTAAGTTTACACTTTATCCTACCAAGAGGTGGTCAGGAACTGGCGATTTGGAAATCGTAAATTTCAAGAATCATTGGAAAATTGAATGTGGTTGATCCTGGACTGCTCTGAGATAGACAGTGATAAACAGTGTGAAACAGCTTGATCAACGGGATGCTGCTACAAAAGGGAATTATTGCTGCTTTCAAGTGAACAATGCCGATACCATCACACATTATGCAAGTTCGTTTTGAGGAAAACTTGTTGTAGATACAACATATTAACGGACCAAACATTAAAGGCGCATATGTTCGCGCTGCATGCTGTGTTGAATACAAAATGTGGGTAGTATCGAATTTGGATTAACGTCTTTTAGAATATGTAAACAACCAAACATCGATGATTATCGGGATACCTAGAAAAGCATTATTTCTAGAGTTGCTACTGGCGTGCTAGGCTGAGATAAGGCCTTTTGAACGCTTGCCAGCGAACTAAACAGGGGTTAATCATCGAACTGAAAGACAGCAAGTAATTGAAAAAATCCTGTAGTAGAAGAGTCAGGGTTATCACATGTAAGGAATGAACCATTCATTATCCAGTGGAACTCTAAGCAACAACCAAGTTTTGTGCGCTGGAAAGAAACTGATTTTTAGCAATGTGTCCTGTTTCGACTCACTTAAATGGACAGGAACGTTACCCGTAAATCTCCGTAACCTACCAAACTCAAATGCTTCTAAAGCGTGGTCTCTGAACTGTCCGCCTGAATGCAGGAGTTTATCCTATGTGGGAATCCCATTAAATCCATACGGGCAGAGCAATCTCGAAAATGAATGCAAACACAATTTCCCCATAAAGTAGCACCGAGTTTCCGTCACTAAATCTCCGTGTGCATTCATCTCGTACATAACATTATAAACAGTTAAGTTCATACAAGTATCTTGACACGCTCGCATGCGTGTTAACCGGAGCAATCAGCAGATGTCCTACTGGTCGACCTCTAAACGTCTGTAGCAGCCAATGAGCGAGGCGTAAAAATTATGTCAACGCTATCGATACTACTCATTAACGATCATTGCTGAAAACAAGCCCAAACAGTGGTTAAAAATAATTTTCAGTCAAAATTTAATATTTTAAATGTAAAAATGGCTCAAACTTGACGTTTAATAGCATTATGTTAGCGAAAATGATGGTTCTAGTATGGATGACAATATCGACCAACCAGACACGCGCATATTGAACGGCCATAGTGAAATTGATGTACATGGCGGTATTGACCGCAGTAAGTCGATAAGTTCGATCGAAATCCGTTGGTGCACGCTACGCGCTTTTTGTTGAGTAGTTTTGTGTTTGGAGTTGGGAATTTATCCTTTTGGATATTAAATGACTGAGGGTTCGTTCCAGTCACTGATCAACGGAATTTCTTTTCACGACGATTCTGGACTTTTTAACATTGCCCTGAGAGATTCTTCGGATTTCCGTTCATTCGACATAAATGTCTCCGATCGTGATGGCACCGTGTCTGGGAAACCATCAGTGAACCTCGTTTCTCAAAAAATGTTATCAGGAGACCCCACGAATGGCATGACTGTGAGCTCTGGTTGTGGGACAGTAACCATGGCTGCTGTGCCTATAAGTGCGCTTGCCCCTGGAAAAATCAACTTTCCTCTCGGCGATTTAGAAAATATACCCATATTCAATACAGGAGATGGTGCTTCTTTGGAGTTACAGGCTTTGCAGGGCAATACACAAGCCCTTCAAGGCATTCAAACTGTGAAGCTGACACTCATAAATTGCGGTGATCAACAAACCATTCTCCTCACCACGCCTTCAACTCACTTCACAATGCCGGAGCAGAGTTTGGATGGCGTTACACTCACGTTACCGGACAATTTGTTAGCCACTGACTTGAATCTTGCTGGTCTGTCTTCCGTACAGCTTGGAGATCTGCAGCTGCTTAACGACAAATGTAACGCAGCGGATTGTGCAAAAATATCTAACTACGTCAATATGACTTCACTTCCCCCCATCTCCTCTGTTTCCGACAAACTTTACAATCAAATTACCGGTGAGCCCGAGCCCGTTCAACCTTCGCACAGCTATGCCATAGAAGACCTCAAACCAGTACCACATCGGACTGGGGAGAAAATGCACCAGAATGAAGGAGGTAAGTCTACCTTGCAGCCTTATTTGCTATTTAGGGTACTCTGTTAACGACCCTGTTTCCGTGGCCCTCACGAGCTCCCCCGATGCTCCGTTGCCCCGTACTACATTTTCCCAAAGTGTCACGGCTAAGCCGACCAAACTGATTGATCAAGGTAATGCGATCTTGCGATTTTGTTAATTCGTTTCAGTCAACGTTTCGCCAGTCAATCAACAAGACTCCATCGATCAAGATGGTAATGATCAGTCATGCACAGATGATCTTGGTGAACTCAATACTAAGGTATTGTGAATTCTCAGAAATTTTTTAATGTAATGGTTTTCATAGGATCTTGCCCAAAGAATAAGTGCAGAACTGAAGCGCTATACAATCCCTCAAGCGGTTTTTGCCCAGCGCGTTCTATGCCGTAGCCAGGGCACGCTCTCGGACTTATTACGAAACCCGAAACCATGGAGCAAGCTCAAATCTGGCCGCGAAACCTTCCGACGCATGTGGAATTGGCTCAATGAACCTGAATATCAAAGGATGTCAGCTCTTCGCTTAGCGAGTATGTCTCAGATTGCTGTTAATACATCTGTTTCAGCTTGTAAACGAAAGACTGAGGAGACTCAAAAAATGGCGGACGAGCGTTCGTCTAAAAAACCGCGCCTTGTATTCACCGATATTCAAAGGCGAACCTTACATGCCATCTTCAAAGAAACGAAGCGGCCTAGCAAAGAGATGCAATCAACGATTGCTCAACAACTCAACTTGGAAGTCTCGACAGTTGCAAACTTTTTCATGAACGCTAGGCGTCGCTCTTTGGACAAATGGGTCGATGACAAAGATGTACAGCATACAGCTTCCACTTCTTCTCCTGTACACAGCTTAGAAGCTTCACCGGCTAATCATGCAACGCACGTATCTTCTCAGATGCAGGACCATTGTTCCATGAGGTCAGTGCACGATAACCTGCCAACCTCCCAGCTGTCTGAAGTGTCGAACCCCGTACTTCACCGGATTACCAGTTGTCACAATGTTGTACCCACCTTGGAGCTACCCTCGTCACCTGCTCCCCCACGTCTCACACCGGACCCCTCAATATCCTTTGATCACTCGGATGTTCATCTCAATGCTCCTTGCTTGGTCAACGAAAACGAACAGAATTCGCTGTCAGGTGGACTTCTGTTGTCGTCTGCTGACTCAGCTGCGCTCCAGACCCAGTTACTTGGACATGTACTCGTTGGTGGACAGAACGCCATGTTGCTCTCACATGGTCTTAGTCCCGCCTCTGAAAAGTCTGTCGTGCAGTCTTTGTCCGGTCCGGGCTTGTCCTGTATGGCATCCAACCTTACAAATATTAAATCTGCCCTGGATTCCTTATGTGACCCACCTAGGCTCTCTCCCTCTCACCCGCATCATGTATCGATGACGCCACTGGAGGCACTGCACGAAGCTCGTTCCTTGCAGCAACAACACAACATCACGGTAGGTTCAGTATCCGATCCTTGTACGACCAGTCACGTTCTGCCGTCAGCTTCAACCCTAATCGGACATGACCGTATCACCGTGGACGGTGTCGGTCACATTTCTGGGTCAGCTGTCCTGAACTCTTCTCATGGGCTAGGAGCTTCGATTACTATGCACCCCAAGCAGGAAGATTTGGGATCTGGATTACTGGGTGGCACGAATACTTCTCTTAACTAAGTCTGTGTGATTAGGTGGAGATCCGCGTTACTCATAATTTGTATTGATGCTGTGTTTGTGTGCTCCACATCACCTTGACAATGTACACTTGAACGTGCTTCATCTTCCTGATCATGGGTGTGATTTTGAATTGCTTAACCATTTTGTCTTGTTACTTGTGTGAGCGTACTTCGTAACTTAAATGTTCTGCCGAAGTTGTGACCTCCTTATTTCTGACTGGAAGTATCCCGCTTCCTTCAAGGTGCAATATCCTTCCATTCATAGTTTCTTTGACACTACTCTTTTCATCCACTGTACAAAATAAAAATTTCAAACCGCTCTTTCTGAATGGTCGTGTATACTTTGTTTTCGCAACCGTCTGCCTGATCAACCATTTTGTGTATGCTTATTCTCGTGCTACCGATTTGTGATGCATTTACTGCTAGCATCCACCTCCGTTGATGGAAAATCACGTGTTTGTGTGTGCGCGTGCCTGGATGACGATCGACCACTTTCCATTTCCCCCAGGTGAATTACCTATTTTCTCTTGGTCTGCTTACGGCGCTCGCGTTTTCCGATTCGCACGTTAAGCTTCTGTTACATGCACCATGGAGTATGCTTGTACTGTTACGTGATGATGTCTGTTTTTCACGATCCTTCTACCCTCAGCCTCCCGCAGCGGCATCGCTTTGACATTTTCGCTTCCTTCAAGTCTCTTTATTACCTCTTGCCAATAATAAATGAGTATACTTCAGGTCTTTTCTGCTCACCTGGCCTGCGCAATGTCTTGTCAGTTCACTTGATGCCTGCAGTCCACGTTTTATACACTAGAGCAATCATCTGTCGAGGCTGACTAGACTGGTGATCGTAATCCATAGATGGTGCATTTGTGTTCGTACTAGTTGAAGTGATTTTGTTATCACCTCCTACCATTCCAAACTGATGTATTTAGCGTGTGCACGTTACCTTAGGTCATTTGGGAGCTATTGCGGTTCTCCATCCGTTCCTCTCAGGTGGGGGTGCATGTGCTAAAGGTGTGACTGTCGATTTTCGCGGTCGCCACGTTTTAACCTTCGTATTTGGTTAGTGTCGAGTGGGTTTGAGAGAAGTAGGTCCTGTTGCTCTCTGAAAGCGGCTTCGCAGCGCATGTCTGCTGTGATCCCATCATGTTAACTGTTAGGCTTCCATGATCGGATCGCGGTGCGCTTTTCGTAGATCACTTTCCAACCTGACAGATTAGGCTTCATTGTAAGTGTTTTTCGTTCACCCCTTTAGAATCTCTTCCCGATGACTGAATTCGTTTTATGGTTGGTTTTAGCTATGACTCATTCTTTTCGGTGGTATTGCTTTCATCTGGGTTTTATATCTCATATTTGACTATTGAGGTTCCAATCTGGTTGTTTCATCTGTTTCACCTGATCGAAGACCCTTCTCTATATCGAAAGCGACGATTTTTGATCTCTCACCAAAGTGATAACGTTCCGGCATTTGATGGAACATGAAGATTCATTGGGTCTGATCGTGTCCCTTGCGTTACATCGAGGACTCTTGCAGGTCAGGTGTCATTCCGAAGAGGATATTCCTCAGGTCTGGTGAGGTACTTGATGATAGCTGCCGAATCAATTAATGTGCTTTCTGGAAACCCATATGCTCACTGCGGCAGGTAAACCACTTTTAACGGGATAACGAGCGTTGCTCGTAATAGTATCAAAGGATTTGTTTTTTTAGCCTTCATGCCATACACCGTATTCCGCCGCATCACATATTGGATACTGTCGAGCTGCCGAAACCCAGACTAATTGGCTTCGAAATTACTGAGGTCCGAACCTGCGACCAACCAATTGATGGTCGCTGTCGTTGCCCTTGGGTCATCTCAGACGCTCTGTCATCCGGGTCCTTTGAGGTATTTTAATGGGGGGACACATGCACAAGGACTTCAGAAGAGAACGGTGTGGCTATTATGTAAGTGACCTGATGATTAACATACTACGCCCAATGCGCGAAGTTCTGGTAGGTAATAAAACGTTGTCTCGGACTGTTTCGTTCATTTGCCTTCGAATTGGATAAAGTCGAACCATCAGGAGTTTCCGGGTGCGGTTACTGACTTGGTCCCAGTTAATCGGCACTTTTTCAGAGTCACCCTCTTGGTTTCGCTCAATTTGTATCTTTGCTGCCAACTCTAGTATTTCTACGAGTGTCGAAGGTGCTCGATTGAAATCTCCAAGATCCAAATCTGGGCAGTGTTAATGAACGGCAGCGCTGGATGTGGTGTCCAATGGGTCGCCGGTTATTTGGTGATCCAGCATAGATGCCATCAAAGTCACGCTCATCATCATCATAGACAGTAATACATCAGTGGTTCACACTAATGCTTAACTGCCACACAACCATGAAGAAAAAGCAAACTCTATATAGAAGGAAAAAGAAGGGGACGGGTAGGGACCTAACTACTGAAAATGACTATGTCCATATTCAAACATTCGGCATCAAGGCGCCTACACCTTGCAAGCAAACAGCCGAGCTGCAAGTGAGAGTAAGGTTGTTTGTTTGCAAGGTATAGGCACCTTGATGCTGAATGTTTGAATATGGACGTAGTCATTTTCAGTAGTTAGGTCCCTTCCCGTCCTCTTCAGAGTGTACATAGTTCCTTCACTTCTCTGTGTTTTTACATTAAGCTTCGTACTCGACGCGAACGCTCCATATGGTTCTCCGAACGCATTTGACCTGTCAGGCAGCCTCCCCCACTTTGTGTGACGACGTGGTCTGTTTCACTTCGCGGTTGATCTGTCCTCTACGTTCGCCAGTGGGCGAGTTCGTGTGTAGGATAGTTTGCGCAGACCTTGGATACCTGCAGCTGTTTAAACGGCTGATGTGTGCTCATCGGAAGCTGGTTGCCCAGACTGGGCTCATTGAATGCTAGACTACCGCCTGGTGGGTTCTAGTTTCGGAGAGTATGCCGTGTGGTAATATTAGTTAGAAGTTAAGGCAACTCATTTGGCCGCCTCAACTAGCCTGACAAAATGCACACCTCCATCGTTGGCATCGTTCACTGATAGGGCCTTTCGCTATTCAGGCTGATCTCCATATGCTGACAAATCCGTGACTTCCAATTAGTGAGAACCGTTATGTACACTCTGAATGTATTAACGCGAGAGTTCGTTCGAGGCTCTGAGCATGAGCACCTTTAGACCGGATTATTGGGCAGAAAATGTCCCTGTGGTTTGGTGCTGGCCATCTCGGTGCTTCTTTAATCGTCAAGGTGGTCCGTATGTTCTGACAGCAAAAAACTAGTGCTAACTAATAAGGCTGACCGTTCTGCGATGCCTCGTGATGGAGTTGACGGTTCATGCTTCTATCAAATCTCGGGTACCAATGCGTCCTGTGGGGGTGTTAACGTCATCAGACTTGCTTACTACCTAGCTGAATGCTGACCACCCAATGTCCAAGGGTCACTCAAAGAGTTTCGTATCGGACGGTGCTTTGTGTCATTTAGATTGCTCTGAATCTGGCCGTTCTACACAAGGCAGTCCCCTAAGTGGTCACATTTCGAGGCTTGGCTTTTTGCACTTCTCATGTTGAACGATTTCGTTTACGCAGGCAAACAGTGAAAAATCCTCCCCTAAAGTGGTTTATACGAGCTTTGAACTTCGTCCCTAATTGACTTCAGTATTACTGCAGTTTCCATTGACGTGTCCGAAGTACTCTATTTAGTTTCTGGCTTTTCGGTTGCGTCAACTGTTTCATTCTTTCACTCATGTTCATCGCAGCCATGGCTCTGACCAGATCGCAGTGTGGTTCCTTTTACCGTCTACCACAACAGTGATCAAGAATATCCTAGGTAATTTCGTTCCACCGCCTCTATGCTCCGTTGCTGAATCTCATCGAAACTCAAAGCCATGCTCAGTGGCTGTGCCATATGGTTTCAGCTCGATATTCATTATGATGATCTGCTTTTGGATATCGTACCATTGCACGATGCACTTGCCTTATCGATGCCTGAACTGCGCTATCAGTCCCACGATGCGACTTCGTTTTACCTAAGGGTAACTGGATGGCTAGTGTGGTTGAATCCAGAGTAGCACTTCTCCGTTAGATAACTTAAATTGTGGAAGCTACCCTTTTAAAGGTTGTATCCTTGTCTCACTTCTGACACCAACCACGAATTGAACACTGTTACATCTTGCCCATTTGGTATCGGATCGCCATTCTAGATTGGTAACCTTTTCTGTCATCGCAACACCGGACGTTCAAGCTCTCGCTGTCAGAAGCCTGACGGAGCTGACTTTGAGTGTCATGCCCATTTTCTCATCTGTTATTTTTTCTGTTAGAGTCAACTTCTGATTTTGGCCAATATCAGCGCGGACGTTTCTTTAAGTGGTAAGCAAACTGACACAATTGCAGCTCTATTTCGAACGTTTTGGAAGTAATCCAGTAGTGATGATGTAAGGAATGGTCGTCATTTTATTTCTCAGCAAGTTGCACCCCAATTTCCTTAAGCCCTGTTCACTCTTACAGCTGGACCTGTTCCAGCACTGTGCTCCACCCGTTTCAGGAAAACGTTGGAATGTACGCTATCATTAGGGAAGAAAATAAAGATCTGGAGCTATAATCCAGATGGCAGGCAATGGGTTGCTTTTTCATGGAATCTTGTATGTCCTGTTATTAAGCCATGTGGGAAAATGTGTTTTACTCCTCCTGCTGATCACCGGTTTCATCCTAGATACGAGTAAATCACGGTGTAAACTATATGGTGCGCTGGAAACCTTGAGTGGCTGAAATAAACTGGAGAAACCTGGTCAATCATGAACGCCCGGATCTGCCGAACCAACTTGACCAGGCTAGCCTTCGAACTACTGGACCCTTTCCGTCACGTTTCATGTAAGATGTACTGGGTATCTAAAGGACGTGCCAAATGGCACACTTGCCACTGGCCTCCAGCAGACGAGCCTTAGGGCATCTCCTTCCAGCTGATTACCCAATTCAACTGGAATCGCTTGTCTGGTGAGGGTATAAATTTGCTGCCCGTGTAGGATTATAGTCTAGTGTGAAGTGACTGACATATTTCAGATATCGAGGCAGGTCATAGTGAACAGTTACACACCATTTTACGGACACGCGGTCAGAATAACTTTCAGGCTGCCGTCACCAAAAAAGTGGGGTTGAGCACCTTGTAAACTGTTTGTGGTGCTGATGATATGACAATTCTCCCTGTGCATCCACTCTGCCAGAGAGTGTAAGTCGAGCTATCTTGTATATGTCGGCACGTTTAAAGTGCTGGATAATCTCTGGGTGATATCTTTCAACTCTAAATGAACACGACGTTCAAAAATTGGAGCGGCGGCTCTCTGTCTGCATAGTCGTGTGACGGTGTGTGTAGATATGTACCCGCATTGTGCATGATGTGAACGTGCACCCTAGTCTGTGCACCTTTAGGTCTTGTCTGTTTACCCAAGGACAAACGACATTTGGTACAGTTTGATTGCTCCAATCTGTCCCGTTGAGTAAAGTGGGTACGTGTCACCTGTTCGGTTGGGGTCCTCATGATCACCGAAACCGCTGGAAATATCCGTGAGGGCAACATTCCGCATCCTCTTGTGTGCCTTTGTTCGTACTACTTCTCTTTTTTCCATCCAGCCTTGTCTTATCTACTTACCCTTTTTGGTATTTTTTATGCATCCAAGTTATTCTGCGTCACTGTTGCGGTGGTTTGAACCACGGTACTTTGTGGCCAAGCTGGTGGCTACTGTGACTGAATGAATTCAAGTTTCTCATATCCAAGCACTAAGGTGACATTTTTGAGGTCTAGCGAGACACAAAGGTAGTTAAGCTCGAACTATTCTGATTGCAAATATACATGTTTAGGTCATATACCATTTCTGCACAGCCTCGATGACGAAGACTGATGTTTATTGATTTGTTTGGGTCCATAGTTGGTCGGATGACGCCTCGATGGCTGTGATACGGAGAAGTTCGTGGTTGCCAGTGTTGTCTGGTGGCTACATAGCGTACATTCATCACTCGACCTGCCGACTTACGCATGCCGGTCCCCATCCAAAACAATCACATCCGTATCTCGTTCAGTATTTGGAAATTCAGTCTGGCGTTCGTAGGGCTCATACTTGTCTGTATTCGGACGGCAGTCAATAAGATTGTAAACTAGTGACAAGCAGGCATCGTGTACTAAAACAGTCTCTAGAATCCATTTGATTGATTTCGAGACAACTCTGCGGTTTGGCAACATGTGTCAAGCAAACGATCTTCTATACTACCCCGATTGCTTTGATTATTCTTGATTGGCAGTATTCGTCTTGTATGTGCTGCACTGCAGCAAATGCCTTGCAGTTCAAATGCTGAAAACGTGACCTCTCCCAGTTAACAGGAGCAGATTTTCTGTCGTCGCTGGTTGCACTCCAAAAGCCGGCTTACTCTGAATTTGTATCTCCGGACTCACCAACATTTCGCACAGTAAATCGATGGACGGAGATCTGATTTTTGTGCTCTGCATGCGGGTTTATTGAAAGTAACAATAATGAGGGTGAAGATTTCCGATATGTTGGTTGCACGTGTCTGTAGTTAATTTCCATAAGCGGTCGAATGTCATAGGTAGTTAGCGTGATAGTACTTCGAGGCTCCAGCAGTTTTACGATACCGATAATTGTCATTATGAGCAGTGGTGCTGCCGTCCCACTTAAGTGTATCAGAAGGTAGGGGCAGCAGTATTGCTGTTAACTGATTGATGGGAAGGTCGTACAAACGCGGAATAAGCTTAACGAGCACCAGTCGGTCGATTTTATATTGTTTTGACAGGACATACCGACCCATCTAAGTGGAGCGTCAGAAATGACAGAGTCGACCATCGCTATAGTTCCTACTTATCGAGTTTGCATATAAGTTCAACCGGACTAGCCACAAATTTGCCACCGGGCCACAACAAACAGAAAAGCAAAAACGCGAAGGTTCGCAACATCGGCACTATTAGTTTCCATTCCTCACCATACCAGACGGTGTCCCCATCCGAAAGTTTCAATTGTCTCTTGTACCCCAACCAAGAAACGGAGAACGACCTATTGGAGCAAACTTCTCTGTCTACTTTCATTCCCTGAACCGTACAGTGACCACCAAGCTACCGCTTCCGGCCCAACCAAGCACTCGCATGCATGATGGCCTGATGGGCGTCGAGTTATCATTGCTGAGGTGTGCTCATGTCAACAAAGAATGTGGGTACGCTATGCTTAACGGTCGACGGAGGTTGGTTTTCCCGAAGACACCAGCGAAACTCTGATACGGTGTTCCCGGGGTCACTTACGGTCGGTGAAGAACACTGTGAACGTCCTCTCTACGAATGAGGCCAGCTTCACAGTCATACTACAAAACCGCCTATATAGTGGCATTTCATGTTTGGCCTTTCACAACACAGTTGAGATCATGCCGACGCCACGGTCGGTAAATTTAGCAAAAATCATCCAGACTTTAACTATATTGTTTGCGACCTCATCAACACTGAGACAGTTGCCGAATCATATCAACTTTCTGAACGTATCCAACGCTCCACCATCAGGAGTGGGTGCGAGCGCTGACTGCTGCCAGTATTGCAGCAACACTTTGCACTTAGAAGATGCGAAGGACGTATNCCCGAGCCACAGTACCTTTTGGTCAGGCTCATGGCTGTTTTTGTTGTTGTTGTTGTTGTATAAAACGGACGACCTCAAACGTCCGATCTGTCTAGAGCATCCACGATTTTCCGTGAACCCTTACCGACTAGAGCAATGCTGTTTGCATGCTTCAAACCTCGACGTATAGTATATGGTATCGTTTCTGGGCCGTCCATCAGGGAGCACTCTAGGTTATTGTCTGCTACAAAGTTGAAAAAGAGTGCTGGGCAACTTTGTCACACCCCCGTTGAGGTGCTTAGGGGTCTGCAGTAAGCATAGAACGTTTGTCTCTGTTGACTGTTACACCAGTTTGTGTTTGATTGCGAAGTTTCCATCCACGGAAGCGCTGAGCAAACTGCACGTGCGGGCGCATGGTCGGAATCCAAACAGGTTATGCAGGTTGACTTATAGTCTTGGAATACGCCACACCATCACTAGCTGCTGGCTGTGTTCATTCTCTGTCCACGATGAGTTTGACGACGAAGGTCACCAGGTAACGCACTGGCATTTGAGGCACTAGAGCTGCACGTCTGCCAGAAGCAGATCATTATCAACACAGAGCTGCAACAAACGTCCACCATCATCTGTTCGTCGAGTACTGTATAAGTGAAAGTGGGTCACGTTCGACCTGCCTAATTAGGCATTCAGGCGTCTGGTCGTTACCACAACGTCCGTGCGTAAAACCTTGTGCAGATGGTTGGTGAAGTGATGACAATTAATCTTTGGTGGGGTCTGGACTATTATCTGTGAGAACATATGATACAGTGGCGACCAGACAATGTTTGTGACGGGTGCCTCTCAATGACCTATCCGTACCTTCAAGTCCGACAACCCAAGGGCTCAGTTTATACATGGACACATTCTATGCTTGACACTTTCTGTGTTCGAACGATTTTTGCGGATAATCAGACAGGTAGCAAAGACATCACTCTGATGCCTTGGTGAGTCCTCATATTCATGTTCCCTGTCTCGAGTAATAAATTATGCGAGACTTGTGTTTGTTTGAAACAATATTAGGGATCACCTGGTGGTTGTGTATGTAAAAACCAAAGAGAAAGTGAATTGAGTTGTCCTGGTGCGTCAGAGTGTGACACGAGAGTGAAACCAGCTGCCGGCACCTCAGCCACATGGTAAGAGTGGCACCGTGGAACAGAATTTATAACTGTAAGCCGATAGGCTGGAGAAGTGAACTGACTTGTCACATAGAAACTGGCTGTCGGCGTGGATGGACAGCATACATTTCTTGACTGTTTGTTGGGCTATTGTTGATCACACCCTCAGAGCCACTTACACCAAGCAGAAGTATTAGCTCTGGGCTCAACCAGCTGCAGTGGCTTTGTCCTCCATGGCACGGGCTATTACAAGACTGGTACCTCATTTATAAAAACGGCACTAGTTCTAGACCGCTACCGTTGCCTGCGACCTTTTACGCAAACGGGTTCGATTGGAAACCCCAATCGTTCTTCCTGGAATTGGGCGTCCTGAGGTGCCTTGGCCCATATATTCTCAGGTGCTCCCTCACAGTTGTATTAATGTCAATGTGTTAGCCTTCGCGTACTGTGTACCCGCTTGCTGCGTCTACTGAATCCAGCGAATTGATAAGCAGAAATATTCGTTTTCTCGTCCCTCTCCACTGTCGTTCTAAATGTGGCTGTTAAACTCTTTCCATTTCCGACATCTCAAACTCCTATTACAGACAGGTAATCCCGATAGCACCGTCCCAGCCAATCTCATTACTTGCTACCCGCTTTCTAATGTACACTGTCCGCTGCTAGTCTGGAGTGCGGTTTAGAACTGTGCTCCCATCATGCACAGTCTCAAACGGAAATACTCAGTTTGCTTTCATTCGGGTGTTCTGATGTCAAACATACTGGACTCTGACGTGTTGTGACGACTTGTACGTCTCAATAACCTATTGGGCTAAAGTGGACGGCGTGATAACCACACACACTGAATCACTCCTCTCAGGCGAGCCAATAGGTAGAGGTCTGACGAACCACATTTTACTGTATCCCGGTTGGAGTTTTGAATGAGGATGACATGTTTCTCCGGGAAAGGTACTGATTTGGGTACACTGCCATCCACCCCACCCCCCTGCCGTGCAAAACAGGCCTTTGAGCCAAGGGCTTTGAATTAAGGTCATACCCGTTCTCTTATCTGGGCATCCTGACGATATCTCAACTCATGCAACCCTAAGTATTCACAATGTTAATTTCCTATTGCATTGATCATCTTGTACCATATAACCCGGTCGCCAGATCTGCTGTGTATAATAGGGTGGCTAGGCGAGATTATGCTACTGATGACATCTTCCCACGTTGATCTAGTCGTTCTCGCACGGGCGTTAGACTCGTTAAATTTCGACATCTGCTGCGTTCCAGGAACTAGTCCAAGATGGGTGACGCATTAAACTGACAGCCCCGCATTGTCTGCTCGTTACTGGTTGCACTCTTCGGGTGACTTTACAGCCGCAGCTACTGGCCACACTGAAGTATGTATAGTCCTCAGCACAGCGGCCACAACTGCATTGCTAGATTAAATTTCCGTTAGCCGTGGACTCCGTGACGCCCGCATAGCACGTTCTGTTAAAACCAAGTGTCCAATCATTTTTTCAATGTATCTGTGTGTGCTTCAGCTGACTGCCGTGAGATCTCTGCCAAGTACACCTTTTACTCGAATCTGGCTGTTCTCTTCAGATCGACACGTGGTTCTGATAGTCATTCTAGTCGGAGATATGAACGTCCAGACCAACCACTTTGTTAAAGTCAAATCCCTTTTGGGTAGCAGGTTTGGGCTTACTGCACCATTCAGATTATGGCTGTCGTCTGCTACAACTGTGCACCGAGCACAGACAGTTTATGTCGTCTTCATACTTGACACCCATTTCCTGAAACTGGGCGTGGTCTCAGGTATACCACACAACTGTCAGTGTGTTATTTGACAATTTCTAAACCGCATAGACAATGATGGAAAACATTTCGCACCTCGAAGCCCAAAGAGTTTCTACAAGCCTGGTTTGATTACTTGGGTTTAATGTTGTATAACGATGTAATGAAGGTTGTTGATCAGTTTGTATTCGTCAGAAGCTGCATCGGCAGTGACAGGGATATAGGACATGAGAGAGAAGTCCGCATCTCTAGAGCTAGGGCGGTATTCACTGATCTAGGACACCTTTGGTGACAGACAGAAATCTCTCTGGAGCTTAAGGATCGCGTAGTTAGGTCTACAGTGAGGGCTGTATCACCTTCACACGTGAGCCGTCTTCAAGTATTTGACCGCCGATGTCTGCGTTCGATGGTTCGTATCGTGTGGTACCAACGAGTGGGCGACGAGGAGGTTAGTAGGCGGGTATATGTTGGTGATTATCAGACGAGCTTATTTGTTCAGTCCCTACCTTTACACATATTTATATGGTTAGGTGTCCTGTATTAAGGGTGCCAGCTAGTCGTCTGCCACCGAGCACTGTTTGTCGGTGCTGTGGTCGGCTGGCTTAATATGCGAGGTGGACAGACGATGACCTGTCGTAGAGAAACGAAGTCGTCTACAGTGGCTGTAGTAGGTCGAGCTCAGTTGCCAGGTTTGGGCCATCGGGACTTACAGAGTCGATGACTGGAGGCGTTAAGTGAAATGGCGGCTAAATCAGGTTCAATGCTGTGAGTGCTGTTGGTTGTCCGAGTTTTCTGCTTAGTAAGTACACGTGGAAACCGGAATGCCCTATTTTTGTAGCAGCCCTCCGCACTTTGACAGTGTGAAGCGCATCTCATATAAACTAGCGAGATCATCCACCACATACATGGTATAAATATCTTCGGCAGGGCGGGGCTACGTAGTACAGTGTCATCGGCATACTCCATATCGATTGACCTAGCACTAGGTTGAAGCTCAACGCCAAGCTTACTAGATTCCTCAGCAAATTTTCCAGAATGTCATCCACGACGGAATCGAACAAGTGGGGTTTTCGGTTACTCCTGACGTACAGCACTCGAAACAGTTAACGTCCGAGACAGTTTTCTGTAAATTCTCACCGTGCTCGCAAGATGGGTATACAGTGACCTCAACAGATTAACGTATTTCCCTGATACTCTCTTGAGATAAAGACAGCTTCAGAGAACGTTATGGGTAACTGTGTGGAAATCAGCCTTTCTGTCTAAAAAGACCATGACCGTCGACTGTCTGTGAGTTCCCATGTCCCACTTTCCGTCACAGGGTAAAGACGTAATTAACGCATTCACGGATTCCTCCTGTTGTTCACGTGTTTGACTTTTTCTGGGCTTACTTAGCCGACATACATTGAGGCCAGTGCGTAAGGTGATCTCAACAGCCACTAGACTGATGGTTGTGTTGTTTTCACGTAGACTCCGGGTTCCTTTCCTTAAAACGGTAATCGCTGTTGATGAGCGTCAGTCACGAGGTACCCCTTTCAATATCGCTAACTGTCTGAAAGAGTTTGGCAGTTTTTATATCAACCTCTCTCTACCATCCTCCAAAACCGAAAGAGAGATTTGGCTCAGAAGCCTTGTTACGTCTCAATGACTTAAACTCCAGAGCTACTTCTACTTCTAATAGAAGGCTGACTGGAGCACTCGAACTAACTGCTCGGATCCCATCATCTGTGTGGTCTAGTTGAGGCCGGCTGGACTGTTCCTCAAAATGTTCCGCCCACTTTTCAAGTTGACACGGCTGGCTGGTAACTGGTGAACCAACTTTTCCGAGTGTGATCTCGCTGACCACGAATCAGGGAAAAAACCTTCTGCTCTTACCAGATGAAAAGGCTCTCCCATCTGTCGACTTTTCGACCAAGTGGTGCTCACGGCCTTCGCGCAAGCTTTTAGTCAGCTTGCGTTGAATTTCTCGACGGTCGTCCTATTCAGGACTGAGTGGAATCGAACGGCGCTTGTTCATAAGGTTTATTGACCTGACATATGTCGAGTTGTATCGCAATTGAACTGCTCTTTCGTAACATACTTCTTCACGGCAAGCCTTCATAGCTGCTGCGATTTATTCCTAATGTTAGTTAGGTTGTTTCACCTGACTTGAACTGGTTGGGCAGCATTCTTTACACTCTCCTCACTCGAATGCCAGTTAGGTATTTTCATTTACGAGTCTGTGGTTTTTGGACAAATGACAAGGAAAAACGGACACGCACAACAGCATGATCGGACTCCAAGTGCTTGCTCCAAAGTTTACGACATTTTTTAATAGTAGCGCCACCTGCTACTGACAGCTACCTGATCAGGTTTTATCCACGTACGGCGCTCAAAACATGGAAACCGTAAGAAGCACGGCTGCAGCAGTCCTTCACCACTGTCAGTGCGTAGGGCCTGGACACCAAGCACACCTCCCAGCCGCTTCTCCTCCGGGAAAAGACGACCAAACTGAGCATTAAAACTGCCGGCCAATACGACTTCACAGTGTCTAGTCTGCTTCGGAAGGTCAGCAAGGGCGTCGTGGGACACGTTTGGTAGGATCTGAACAGCTATCCGTTGGAGGAACGTACGGCAACATATACAACGCTTTTCCGGTTTGCGTTGACAGATTTCAACTGAAAGCATAGTGAGTTTGACAGCGCATAAGTGAGTGTTCATTGAGATCCAGTAGAGCAAACGTTGCTCTGTTCTGGAACTCAGTGCATTTCCCACTCCAGCTTGACCACGAGGTTCATCTTCGGCGTCACCAGAGATCATGATAGCGAAGCGCTTGGATCGGCATTGATCTAGAGGTGTGATCAGGTGTATAACGGTACTAGAATCGTAGACTCGCTTCCCTGACACAGACTTGAAAAGGTACTTGCCAGAGCGGCCTGCTGACCTACTAATCTGGGATTGTTTGCATCCAAGACGTCAATGTTTACCATTTGTCTTGGAAAACAATTATCACTTGAGGGCACAGAGAAGACAGAAGACCTGGGAGCCAAAATGGGAGGATAAAGTCCTGGCGGTTGACTAATGTCACTGTCGGGAAGAAGATAACTTCTGATAATTCCCGGTCGTTTATGCCGCGGAAAAGAATTGACTTGAGAGACCACACCCCCAGTCTGTCACTCAAAAGTCTGATCTACGTGTAAACAGGATACAAGGTTTTCTTGAAGGACCCTATCCGACAACGGCTCAATGGTCTAACTCACTTGACATTGAGGGGCTCGCCTTGCCCGAAGGCGCAGCAGGTAAGACATTGATATCTAATCCTGAGCACTGCTATGTGTAGTGGATGTATTCGAGACTACATCGAGCTTCTAAAATTTGTTTCAACGGCGGTTACTGCCAACCGCTGGCCGATCGGCACCCTATTTGTTTGAGGGTACCCTTTCTAAACCCCCATCTTCTTAAATCGGAAGGTAACAGTGGCACGACTATAAGAATAGTTCTGCTGCATGTTCATGGGATCGTGCGTTACTACTTAAATACTCCCGCATTGTCAGTAATGGGACACAGCCCTATGGGTGCACGTGCTTCTCATCTGACTGCCCCATCTCAGGCTGTCTGACGAAATTGCTCCTGGTAGAACTAAAGTCTTAGTCAACATAGCTCTTCGGATCGATCTGTTGCACAAACCTGACCACCATGACGTAATGGCAGAATAGGTTGGGATGAGTATGCTGACCGGTCGGTTTGGTTTAAATGAAATACGCTTTGCTCCTTCAAGGTAGGTGCCCCTTCAGGACCTGTATGTTCCCACTTCCGTGTTGTTTGCTGCAGGCAGCCGCTTGAGATTGTGGTAGTGTCATCCAATTTGTTTGTAGTATTGCTAATAATATCAACGAAAAACATCCATATGTTGCTTTTACCAACCTGCATCACCTGTGGCGTCGGGACGACGACCGATTATTTCTGAAAGGAAGGCCACCCGAGGTGGTTGAAACGTAGAATATTACAACTTGCTCGAAACGTTGTGTTATTCCCAATCTGTTTACCAAGGGTGTGTAATGTTTGCACGCATTCTGTTTTATTCTGTGATTCGGAAACGTGGCCCGTTCGCGACGAAGATAAAGGCAGACGGTGCACTTGATCATCGTTATCTCTGCCTTGTAGTGCAAATCAAGTGGGATGATCGTGTGAGCCTCTTAGCCGTATTTGGTAACGTTTAGGATTCGCAATTAGTTGGCCCAATAAACAGGATGCACAGTGTGTGGTGGTCAAGTCACATACTCCGTGTGTCAGCCGAACGTTTACCTCATCGGATACCATATCCTGAAACTACCAGCAGTCGGTTAAAACCGGGCGATAATCAAATGACGATTGCGAATTATGAAGACTGTAACCGTTCCGCTGAGAGGAGCGAGTTGACATCACCTGCTCGGTTGAGGTCCCGGTGATCACTCAAATTGTTGGTTAGATATACTTCCAGTAGAAGCAACATCCGCAACATTTCTAATCCTGTGTAGTTGCGTTTTATTCACTTCTGTCCTTTTCGGTTGTTTATCTTCCGGAATGTTCTACTTCCTTTTTGCGCTGAACGCCGGCTGTAGCCACTGTTGCTTTTCAGGTTCATGGCTTTTGGAAACAAAGGGGTGGACGAAGTTTTGGGCAGCTGATAGTTTCCAGCTCTTGTGGTGTATGTGATCGTGAGCACAGTGACTAACACCTCGGGGGGATTGATAAACAGATTGGGAATAACACAACGTTACGATCAAGTTGTAATACTCTACGTTCCAACCACCTCGGGTGGCCTTCCTCAGGGGATTATTCATCCAGTTTGTAGACCTAAAACTACTCCCGCCTTTTGGGTGCGCAATTGCGCTTAAGATTCCACGAACCACAGGACCACTGGCCTTGGAAGCCTCATGCTTTTTCAGAGAGAGAGAGAGAAGATATTAATCAAGACTTTGCTGTCGTTATTTCATTTGGCACGAACTACTGATAATGTTCCTCTGAACTGAGACCATTTGTTAATGGTTCGAACGTTCACGAGTAAGACAAGCTACTTTCGTGTAGTTCATGGTTGATTTGGCTTGGCCCCAAAATTCGCTCTCTGCGACTACGGTTTTAAAGTTAGTCATAAAGTATCACAAGCGACAGCTGTGAAAAAGCAGACAATGTCTCATCCTGTACATAAATGCATACACAGAGTGAAGAGCACTTATCTCCTACGGCTCGCGGATCAAGCAGGGAACGATAATTTGAAAAAAATGCAACCAATCGAACACAGATCGCCGCGTGCATTCATTCGGACTGATACGGTCAGCCAATCGAGTACGCCTAGAATGACCCATCTTACGCGTAATAACACTGTAACGACCGTGTGGTTCATATTCAGCAAAGTCAGGACATGTTTATTCTTTGATTCACTCTTAACTTCATGCAATAATGGAATTGCCGGTACGCAGTTACTGTTACGTTCAAAACTAAGCGTAAGTGGGTACGACATCGTTCGTATAAACTGCATGTGTTTGTAGGCTTTGTGGAAAATGGGTCGCCCTCAAGATTTGGAAAAATTCTGCTAGCTAACTTATCCTGAACATGTGTGGGACCATCTCCACCATCTTGTAGGACTCCATTAAACAGTATGCTTTGATTTAGATTACTAACATTTTAGTGAGGTTGATCTTTATATAAGTTGATAGCTTGGAGTTGTTAATTTTCATTCTGGACACAGTTGCAACGAATGTTTAGGAATACTACTGAACCCTATCAGAGCACTGTTTGTGCCCTCCTCTGATAGTTTGGGCCACCGTCATTGACAGTCACACTTCTGTGGTCGATGCTGACGCCCCACTGCTGTGGCAACAGTGGGGCAGTTTAAATGTAGGAAAACGACTTGATGCGTGCAAAAAAATCAAACAAGAGTAAGGTGGCATTTGAAAGACGGCTTCATTACAGCGTTTGTTTCCATACTCCATTAATTGTGCTCACTTTGAGGATAGTCCAGTCATATCCGTAACGTGCACACCATTGTGTCCGACTGACTTTCATATCTCCAACTACAAACCATGCATTGAGGAGGCACCAGATCGTGAGATGTTTATGATTTACAGTGACTATCCTACAAACTGTAGGCTGATTGGTGCAATACAGAATAAAGAACTTAGCGAATTTCGGAAGAGTTACCATTAAATTTGTTCATCCAATCTTGATATGGTATTTTAACGCGACGTTTGGATTGGTCCCTTGTTATGTCTTCTAGTATGTGGAGGCTTGAATAGACGGTTGATGGAGTATATTTTCATCACAGGGGCAAATTGTGCAATGTAGCATGCAAGTCTTGATGCTCTTCTTAGGTAACTGCTTGAATTATACATAGGGTTGAACAAAAAATATGGGTAATGAATATATACGTCTGACCACTGAAAGTCCCCTCACTGCTCGGTCGGACTGACATGGGCAAACTATGGTACAACCAGATTCTGCGACGCCCAAGCTACTTATATTCATCAGGGCTAAGCACATGTCTGCTCTGGTACACTACTAGTTTTGTCCATTGGTGGGGGTGACCAGGCGCGGCCAAATTTAAAAAGATCCTTGTAGCTGGAGTGCAAAAGCGAATCGAAGGTGGACGAATCGCGTGTCGCCTGGATGCAAGAAAATTGGGTTATTGAGTAACACGATTTGAAGGTATGGCGACTTCAAACTGTACAGGTTTAGCACCCACCAAAATGTTGGACTGGCCTTTCATTGCGCACCGCACTTATACTCAGCTCACAAATAATTGGTAAATCAGACGTATTGTGAAAATACCGCTTTGAGTGGTGATCACATGTTTACTGGACGGAGCGTGTGCGTGGTCTGATATTATGTTATGAACAACACAGATACAGAAATAAGCCAGAGAGGTTAAGAACCGGACGTCGGTGAGCAAGTAACCCGAAGATGTGGCGAATGGCTTGATTTGTTCCGCACAGCGCTATCACATGCGAACAAGCTATCAGGCATTATGTATCCTGCAAACTACCTTAATAACTTGCGTACAATATGCGGCTAAGTTTTGGGACTATTTTGGACATCATACTGCAGGCAGCCCAGGTAACAACTGTGTCATACAGGAAACTGTTAATGAATTCACGTAACAAATTGTTTAAATCGTCTTCGAGGTTCAGTCTACTTGGCGTATTCAGACCGTCGCGTAAACGTGGAATAGTTCACCCAGTACGAGATCAAACTCTGCAACGCCTAAGCAATCTATATTCAACTAGGCCAAAACGTGTTTACCTCGCTGTACGCTTCTAACTCTGCTTATTGACAGGAATGGCCAACTAGCCGATTTTATCAAGTTGGCGTGTAGTGTGAGGGGAACGGTCGAAATTGAAGGAATCAAGTACCAACTGTGTGTGAGAGAGAAATGAGCTTAGGGATTGATATAATACAAGAGGCGTTGCAGTTACAAACGCCTCCTGAGTGGCAGTCAGCTTGAAATAACCTTTGACAGTAAAAATGGAGGTTTTCTGATAATACTCATGTTAAAGTTCCTTGACTCTGATCTGTAACTGAATTTCTGCAGCCTTAACCATGTTACGATAAGGTTTAGGACTAAAGTTGCCCGAAAATTACCCCTGGACTGGCCATGTAGTTGTTCTGGACACATTTTTGAACCATTGCTAACTGTTCCGGCTAGTAATTTCTTAGGCCATTTTTGATCGCGCATTGTTTTCACACTTAGCTCATCTGCCGTAAAAGTCGACATGGCAATTCTGCACTGTTTATATGAGATACTATAGGGAAAACTTGCAAATCTATATTTCTCCGGTGGTATGATCTGTACAGATGAGTGTAAAACAACTTTACAACGCTCATATTGATTTATTAATCTGCACACAAATTGTTTGATTTATGTCTTTTACCCGATGATGCGAGCTTTGGTCTGTTTTAATTGTTTGCGAGGGAACGAGCAACCACAAAACTACCTTCAGTTTGGGATTCAAACAAATTTGTCAACATTTGTCACTTTTTGCAAGTGGGATTCAGAATGGACTGATTACCACAGAATATACTTTGAAGTCATTACACTCAAGGAGGCTGTAATCCTTACAGCTTTGTTCGGGACCGTATACCTACCAGCTCGTTGTAGAGGACCCGTATCCCAATTTGGTGACATTCCATTGATGTGTGCAACACATTAAACACTGCTAAATTACGTGGTTTTCTGGGTAATATTCCATCCTTATGTTTGATCGGATAATGTTATTTGTAATCCTATCCGCATTACTTGGTTGACAAGCAAAACTGTCTATCCAGTAGGCTAACTCTGTCTTTTACCTCTCTCCCGTTGTGTTTTTTGGCACTGTCTATAGCTGTTGGCCTCAAAACAGGTGCAATCATTCAGTTTCCCAGCTACTTTGAAAACAAACAACTTATTATCTTCGAAGCTACTGGCTACTGGCTTGTCTCTTCCGGTGAATCTCGTGCAAGTTTAAAGCAAGCATACTGAAGGGCGAAGGTCGGTTCTTCGTTTACTGTCTACGAGAACAATTTCCCTGACCACTCTCATAGATGTACATAATCTTTATCGAGCGCGAAACGGATGAACACTTCTTTTATGAATGAATGTCTGTCTCATTTATTGGGAGGTTCGTGCTTTTCCCAAAGTTCAGGCTAGTATAGTCACGGAGCTAGTGGGCTGGAGAATATGAACCACAACGACGTTCTACAAGTATGCTCACCTTGGTAAAATTTTTGCCCCTTAAAAGCGAATAGAAAGTAAATTGTCCTTAGTACCAAACAAATTGTATGCACGTATGAACATTCTGTAGTTTTTGTTCTAACTGTAATCAACAGTTGCAACATTGAGTTCCAAAAACCGCACTTATTTTCTATAAAGGAAATACCGTTTTAAACCAGTGACACGGTAAGCTAAAATAGCATTCGTCTATTAAATTATCATGGAGCTTGTTCTTTGGTTTGTACGCCCAAATTTTCCCCAGCCCTATGCTAACGCGAATCAGAAGCCATAATGAGAAAACGACGAGTCTTCAAGCAAACTTCATTTGTTGATTTACTCAACGTTCAAAAGCGGACCTCAACGCAACAAGTAAAGACGCTAGGGAGTTGGACATGAGAGAACCTCAAGCACAACCACACGACAGCTGCCAAAGAAGACGAGTATCGACGAAGACTCCAGTCGACCTTTATAATCCAAACAATCGTCGGGGTGATTGGGCGGCCTTCCCAACGGCATTGGCTAAAAAATAGTTATTCAATTAGATGTGGCCTACAGTGTTGAAGATGACGAGGATTCGTTTTACAACCATAAGTGAAGCGGCGATACTCACGCCAACACTGATTCTGACTTTGGTGGTTTGTGGTAAATTTGCATTCGCCAGATTATCTGAATAGGTACGGTGGTACTAGTAAAGCAACTCTCACGCCGCAGGCAGTTCAGGATTTAAGGACGTTTAAGGTGACTTCAATGAACCAGCCCCCTCATAATAGGGCGACTAATATAGTTCTCCCGCAAATTTCAATCCTGCGTAGCAGCTGCTGTCTTGCAGATCAGCCACGCGCGAGCCACCTAACGTGAAAACGCCTCCCGGGGATAACAGGGAATGTTAATTCCTCGCTGCGTAAGTACGGAGTATTACAGCGTTCAAGATCACTTCTTGGACTCGGCAACTGTTGCTATGCCTCGTGTTGTATCTGGAAATAAGGAAAGGTGAAATATCTGAACGTCACGGGAGATGACAGAAACCCACCTCGATGCGTGTCCCGCAACGTCTGGTGGTATTTACAGTTGTGTGCCGGGAGGTGTACCTAAAAGAAAATGTCACTTGTTGGTCGACATGCGCGTGAAATGCTCATAACGATTTATTGATTGTACAACAAATGAGGAATAGAAAAAATGAACTACTCGAAGTGGTGCGCGGTAACATGGACGCGCCTCCGAGAGCGGGTCTTGGGTTGAGGAAGAGGCTCGTTGAGGATAGCTGCAGAAGGCAAATCCTGGGCTAACTCGGAGTTTGAAGCTGCTGGAGACTGCGTAACTGAGGCTTTTGTTGTCACATTGGGAGGTGGGTCGGTAAAGACAAGTTTAAGGCGGTCGATCGAAACTGTAAAATGTTGACCATAACTATCCACCACATAAGTTTTCACGGACTGTTTGATGACACGAAAAGGTTGTCGAAGCGTTTTCCTGACAGTGTCCGTTCGGAGAAACACGAACTTACCAGTGCTAATTTCTTTTGGAACGTAAGACAAGGATTATTGAGCACGTGTGACACTCGTTTGTAGCGACCGCGTGTAATTCGCCAGTCTGTTGGCGTAGTCCTAAGCTTGGAAAACAGCATTGCTTGGCGGTTGGAAGAATTAACTGGAAGGCTGGACGCTGGAGTCGTACTGTCATTTTTGACGTAACTGTGAACACCAAGTAGAACTGGCGGTAAAGCCTAAATTCATTCCGTCCGCTCGTGAACACGTAGTGAAGCTTTGGGCCGGCGATAAAAACGCTCGACGAGACCATTCGCTTGTGGGTGATATACTGTGTGAGACCGATGAACAGTTGTGAAAATAACGTTGATTCTAAATTGTGTACCGCGGTCGAGTGGATTCGTCGATTGACAACCGAAACATGCAACCCAATGCTCGACAAAATCATGGGCGACAGATACTGTTGATGGGTCTGACAGCGTTATGGCTTCTGGCCAGCGAGCGAGCCGGCCGATGCATGTGAGAAGGTGAATGTGGCTTCCAGAAGGTGGAAGTGACCCGACGAAGTCCAGGTGGACGTGTTCAAAATTATCATCGGGAGTTTGGAAAGATCCCAACGGGCTGCTCGTGTGTCACTTGACCCTGGAACGTTGGCACGCAAGGCAACAATGGACCCAACACTGCACGTTCCCATTCACGTTAGGTCAGACGAATCGATCCGCAATCAGGCATAGCGGCGTGCATATTCTTGGGTGTGACAAACCGTACAGCGCTTCGTAGTGAGTGAGACACGATTTTCCTGAGATATCTCAGCGTGTTATCACATAACGGTACCATCCGAAGATATCAACGGTACAGTGACGATGAGTAGATTGGTGCATTTCAGAGCATCTATGAACGTGCAATTGAACTGTTGCTGCGCAGCTATATTGCCGTGTGAAATCAGCTCGGTGACCGTAGAAACATTGGGCATTCGTGGCAAAGCGTTCGAAGCAACACCTTGTGGCTCCGGAGACTTGGCGGACGTTCGTGGAAAACTGGGCTATGTAGTCCAGCCGTCGGGTTTCTCGAAGTGAATGTCTATCTGGGTAATTCCGCATATCGTACACAAGCGGTTTGTGGTCCGTGAAAATGATGAAATCGCGGTCCTCGAGTGCGTGGCGAAAGTAGCGCACAGCCCCCTATACACAGCTAAAAGCTCACGATTGTAAGTGGTATATTGCGTTTTAGTCCCACTGAGGTGTTGAGAGAAGAAGGCTGCCACTCATCCAGGATTGCTTGCTGCAGCACTGCGCCTAAGGCTGTGTTCGATGCATACACAGCAGTGCTAATCGGTGCATTCAGTTTTTGATAGTGCAACATGACTGCAGAGGGGAGTACCCCCTTTACAGTGGCGAAGGCCATAGTGGCTTCGTGGGTCAGATGCAAAGTACCTTTATTGCTCCGAAGTAAATCGGTCAGACACTTCATAAGCTTGGCGCAGTTGGTGAGAAATGGACCATTGAAGTTGACGGGTCCATTGAAGAGGAGGAGCTTGAAAGTAGTGTCAGAACGTGGGCACGACAGGATACTCTTGGCCCTAGAATTGAGTGGTTCAGTCACTTATTTGAAGACGCTATGGCCTAATGAGATTAACGAGCCTTGATCAAATTTTGCTCCGCTCCTGATCGGGCAGTATGACGCTAGACGTCGAAACAACGTCAGCAGGTGGATGGTATGCTTCCCATGGAGGAGCAAGTCACGACGTTGTAGTACATATATGTACAAACGAAATCTAGTCCACAGGTGAATTCATTAATCAGACGTAACCGGCTTAACCGCCGATTTGGCAACACAAATAGGAGAACTTCGTCTAAGAATTCCAGCTCTCAAGGCTTCTCGATCTCGCCCGGCTTTCAGAGGACGTAGTCGTCCTAGGTAGCGTTTAAGAATGAGGTACTGATGGTATCACCACAGAATCGGGATAAGGGCGCGGAAATACGGTAAACGGTGCACCTTCCCAACTGCCTCGTGAAACGTGACTGCCAGCGAGTAATGGCGACAACTGTTGCTGGCAGCCTATTTTTCTGTACCCAATAATAATTCTAGGTTACATTTTCTACTAGACACCGACGCCCAAGTCAGTGTCGTACCGCTTAGAAAAGAAGATACGTCTCGTTCGACACCCTTCAAGTCCCAGGCTCACAATGGAACCCCAAGACGCATTTTTGGCACCCTTTCGCTGGATGTAGACCTGTGGTGTGCTCTTCGTTGGGTGTTCATTATTGCGGATGTACCAGATGCCATCTTGGGTATGGACTTCCTAAAGCACTTTGGATTAGTTGTCGACAAAGGTCATCACAAGCTCTTAGATTCTCTAACGAGTATATCTATCATAGGGACCGTTTCCTAGACCTCTGTCCTCAGCCCGCTACGTGCTGAACCAGGCGGTGATGGCAGATACCAAGTAGTGCTGCGTGAATCCACAGAATTGACCCGCCCGTCGAACGAGCCGCCTGCAGTCGTTAAGGACTTGGTGCATTACATCACCGGTCTTCGAACGATCACGAAGACTGACACTAAACAAATTGCACATCGCTCGCGCTGAGTTTCAACACATGCTGGATGTGGATATAGTTCGCACATCCGACAGCCCATGGGCATCTCTGTACGGAAGGCGATTGGCGCCCTTGCAGAGTCAACCGGACAGGTACAGTGTTCCGCACGTCCACAATCTAACCACCAGTCTCGCAAGTAAAACGATTTAAGAAAAATTGACCTTGTCCATGCCTACTAATGAATGCCGGTAGCACAAGGGGGTATATCCAAAATGGCTATCACTATTCCATTCAACTTTTTCTAATTTTTATGCACGTTTTTCGATCTTCGTAACGCTGTACAGACGTCCCAACGTTTGATTAATGAAGTCACCCGTGGATTTGATTTAGTTTTCTGCTTATTGCCTCGATGTCGTTCGGCCGCAAGGCGTTTAACTCTCAATGCGTTTTGTTCTAACCAGACAGGCCTGTTGTGGATCTTTTTTACTATGTGTTCCTTTGAATCCAGAATTCTTCGTAGCATCGGCAGTCTGGTCAGCACCTTCCGTAAACGGCGGCCTTGCGCTGACTAGCATCACACGGAGTTGACGACAATTGTCCGAACAACGTTTCGTTATAATTTGACAATATTTTCACTATTGATGGAATGAAAGCATCCGAGATGCTCATTGAGCTTCTGAGGTTAAAAACCACCAAGGTTGCTGAAATATTAGAACCACGGATAACTATTCCGCAACATCACACAACCTCTGACTGTTTTATCTACTCACGGAAATTGTCGACTACTAGGGCGTTTCGCGTAGGTGTACATACCAATACTACTCGGCCTTTGTATATTGTGGTTCAGCCATGTCCAATATGAGATCAGTGGAGCAGCAATCAACACGGTTGCCTCAACAAGGCTTGACCGGAGGTTGACTCGCGGTAGTTACAATAATATGCATTGCGGACGAATTCTAACAAGGGCGAACCTGGAGCTGACCAGAAAGTCCACAGGTACGCGGGAGCTACAATCACTTGTGAGTTACGTTTAATTCGCGTTAATCGGAAATCATTTGCTACTTGCCGGCAAGCTCACATTATTACAAGTAATTTCTCTAACCACTGCCTACTACCTGCACCTCTGTAGTGATGAAAGCTTACTAGGTACCTATGCTTATTAGGATGACTTCTCAACTGACTTTCATAACTTTTTCTCTCGACTTTCCAGATCTACAATGGGTGTTGTCGGCTTTGTCCACTTCATTCTATTCACATAAATTAAAAGTTGTCGGACCGCCCAGTTAACCCCCCCCTCTGAATCGTGCTAATGCTCTTAACTGTGCACTCCTAGAAGCAGCGTTTTGTGTATCATATACAAATCGGCCCGGCTGTTCAACACAGACAGCATTGTTTTTATGCTTCTAGTAGAGGAGCTGCGTACATCACAGTAATATCCATGTCCCCTCACAGCAAGTGCCCACTAGACAGTGCGCTACGCTCACGATTGAGTTCTACTGTTCCATGAACAGTCGAGTTGAAAAGTTATGCCATTTCTTAAAACAACGTAATCAGAATGTATACTTGGCCATTCTCGTTTTAATTTGCATGAAATTCGGTTCCACACGTGGAACCCATTTGACGACTATGCGGAAAATAGCGGGAAGTGATCGGGCAATAAGGTGACACGAGTGATGCTGTGTTACATGGAGTCGAATCATCTTAACAGAAGAACAGTTCATTTTGCATCGTCGTGTTGGATGAATATGTGTAAAGTTTTGGTATTCCTCATTCCAAGGACCGCCGTTCGCAGACAACAATGCGCTATAGTTTCAGGCTGACCAATCGTAACGACACGATTACAACGAACGTTGGGTGTCTCGGCCGCGCTGATGCTACTGATGCATCAACTACCAACCGGGAGTGCTCTCAGCGGTATATACAGCTGAAAAACGTAATGTGGTTGGTACAACACTGTTTTACATAATCTAATCAATTGATTTATGTACTACTATCTTTAAAGATATGTGGCTCAGAACAAACTGAATCCACAGCTTGCGATCTTCTGCTTCCACTGTGCCGAGGCTAACATTGGGATTGAACTAGTTCGTTGTCTGTTATTAGTCTCACAAGTTGGATTATTACCGAAGACGTCTTTCGTGTAACTCACACTCCCGTCAAAGAGTGTTGTGGACTGAGCGACCGTGCACGCGCATGACGGGCTGTCCAGCCCAACCTCACCGAACATGGAAGGCAACTTCGGTGATCGCTCAGTTACATTCTTCATCCGTTTTCCATCTGGTTAGTGAATTCGTGGGGGTGGCTCTTTGCGTTTCTCTACGTGGCCGCCCGATGTTTTCCACATACGGGATTCACAATAAACAGCATAACAAGCAGCTCAGCTGATTTGACCAGTCACAGCAGCGCATGTATGCGATGTGTAGCGTAGTGTGTGATGGTATCTAGCGCACGTGTGCGTCTGGCACGTTCACAGAGGTACTGATTCATACTTGTTCGTCTGTGAAGCCTGTTTCCCTTCACTCCTGTCCGATGTGTTCTTGCTAATGGACGATTTTAGTACACAGTTGATGTTTATGTCGCGATGATTGAGGACAGCGTCTGTGTGCAGGTTTGCGCTTGTTTTTCACATCAGCGCTATACAGTGTCTCCAGTGTGTCCCAATAGCTGTCTGCTGTATCAAAAATAATCTGAGTTGCCGTCAGTTCTGTAATAAACTGTAATTCTCCACATCACTCTGCAATTTTGAAAAAATCCTTCTCACCGATAAAACACTGTTGTCGACGAACAGCTTCGAAGCATCGTAGTCACAATGAATGTTCTACGAATACTTCCGGTTCGAGTTCGTGTTCAGATTGAATGCGTTAGTCACTGGGTTTTTGCTCCCTGGTAGGTTCGGTCCGTTGGGAATTATTCTCCGTCACGTTGAAGCTTGGCATTCTGAACTTGGTTGTTAACCCTCCCCACTGTTCGTTGTCCTCAAATTCGAACACGTCGGCGACTTCAGTTCAACAGACCACAACATAACCTAGTGCGTTTTTCGTGCCGATCTGTGAACCCGTAGATTGTATCGTACTGTACAGACTTACCAATCAAAGCGCAGTGGTATGGGTGGTTGATTCATACTTGTGTGTTACTTTCGGTTGCTGAGTCCACAGATTAGCCTCCAACAGTAACGCTCCTTCGGAGAGGGAGTCGAACTGGACCAAAATTGCCGTTCTCATCTGCTTTTTGGAGCGGTTTTGGGAGCCAGATTATCTGACCAAGAATGTTTCAACTCGGTGGACTGTTTGGGATAAGTCAGGGAAGTTTCTAACAATGAAATAAATGATCACCTTTTTACACTTGACAAGAAGACGAAAGGTAGACAATGAGGCGAAATGTTTTCTCCAGTGCCACAGTTGGTGTCTGTCATACGAGAAGTTTATCGAGTCGTCAATTATCTCTCCTTGATAGTAGTGACCACCAGCTACTTAGTTCGAAACTTCATCTGACGTCTTCAACTAGGGCGTAACAACCACTGGAACCTTTTGACAACTCGAACCACTGTCTGCATTTACTGGACCTATAAATTCTTCTTTACATCCAAACTGATCAATTTACACCCTGTTGATATGACGAATGCAAAATGTGCTAATCACGTAGAGATTAGTCACGTGAGATGAGTCACATCCAGAGTATCGGTGGTGCGTTTTGGTCACTGAACTGTGGGCCGGAGGGTGGCACACGCCCGAATTTCATTTCGTAGGGAATGCACAAGACCAACTGAGGCTGCGTCAGTGAATCAGCCTGAAGGCATCAGAGCAGTCTGGGGTGATTGCATAATTTTTGTTACCACAAAACTTCTCCCTTTCGTACTTAATTCATTTTTGAAGGAAGCCGTTGGAACAAGAATCGGCATATGGTTTTCTAATACCACTTGCTCTTTTGTCACGACAAAATAGTTGTTCATTTGTTACCGAAGAATACGTTGCTACAGAAGATGGGTTGGCCCTTTCCGCGTGGTATATTGTCCACGCAAACTAATGTCAAACAGGTTTATCTTACACAAGAAAAACTCAAAACTGGCCGCACTTTGTCGCATCTAAGGAAATAATTTCGTCAGTACAGTGTCGCGTCACTGGTCTCATGATAGGGCTGATGTGCTTCTGATGAAAAGCTGTTTAATCTGGATTGTAAGGATGATGCAACATGTTGTCGGTGTGACATGTAAAGCAGTATTATTGTTTGTGAAGCCGTATTTAATCACGAATAAAGTTAAATGGCTTTTTTGAACGAGAAATGAGACTCCAGGATTCTTTGCTTCTGTGACTCTCTGGCGACGGGAAGGATCCAGAAAAAACAGCACTGATGCGCAGTCAGAGGTTTTCACAGAATAGTTACAATAGGACCATGTCCCCGCAGTTAAGTGAATAAAAAGACGTATGAATTTCACTCCTACATTGAGTTGGAACCTCGGCTTAGATAAAAGTTACGTGAGGAAATTTTCTGGAGCTGTACAAACACTTCGCATAAAAACCGTGCTTCCTTAGGGAAGATCTATCAACACGTGACTAACACTGACCTCGTTATGCCCATCACTTTGTCTCTTAATGAGAGTTGCACCTATTTTGCTCAGGGTGCAAATTTAAACGTTGTACTTTTTTTAAATAAGATGTTTAACAGCGTCTTATTTCGCACATGTCTTCATCTCATCTGTGCACTCAATGCTTATGGGTATTCTGGGTTTCAAAATACGGAAATAAGTGGAACAAATATGGTTGTGTTCACCTTTCTGCTCGGCGATACATTAACACAAAAAATCACGTACGCGACGGTACCGACTACAGGTCGTAAACAAACACTTTCCACATTAAAACTCTCCGCAGCCGCCCTGCATAAGTTTGTCTCCAACTGCACTCACGGACTTCGTGTCCTTTCACTAGTACTGTACAGTGCACTGGAACTGTCGCATTGTATGCATCATTACCATCTACTCCTGAGGAAGAACAGTTCACTTTACAATGTTCAGACGAACCTCGATGTATTTTCAAGTAACCATTTTTTTAACAGGCTACATTAGATATTGAGTATCAAAGAGGAGGATTCAAACTGCGGTTCGTAATTCCCTCTTGGGTAGATATACAGACAGGGTGGTTTTCGGCGTTCACTCTGAACCGGGCAGACGTAAAAAGACATAAATTGTGTGGTCCCCGTTCAAATTTGCAACATTTATAGGCACATGCATTGACAGAGCATGCACGTAGAGAAAATGAAGTTATTTGTTAACACTATTCTCGACTGAGTAACCGCTGTTTGTGTGTGGTCGCGGAGCTCAGCAGGTGCATGCGAAACCGAGTTGATCCAGTACTCTTGTCTAAAAGTGAACAAATACGGCCTAAATAACTAAAGACGAACATACTACCCTCATGAATGGATGTGCACTGAACTCATCCGCCCAAAACACTTGGCATTGAGATCTTTTTAGATTGCCAATAGAGTGGACTTTTCAACTTGAGCACTCTAAACGAACAACAATGTCAAAATGTTCTCTTTACTACTCGACACCATTACATTATTTTTTTCCATCACAAGATTTTGCTTTAAGGACGAAAAAATAACCCGACATTTTTTTACAGTTAACTGTGTTCTTTGGTAGATATCTTGTACGCTTGCCCTCGACATAGGTAAAACAATCCTCAGTCAATGTATAAAACACATCGACTGTTGATCAAACCAATAAACTAGAGCGAACGTTTTCCCCGCCGTAATTTCTGTATCGTCTGCTGTTTACTGTAAACTTGATTTACTTTTTAAGCTTCTCCCAGAATCATTCGGTCTTCAACGCGTACAGTTTTGCTGTGTAACTTCAGAGTCCATGATTTTTTCTGGTCATTCAGACATAGATGTAGACTCGTCTATTCTCTCTGATCCTCTGCTTCTCACTTACTTCGCTAGCTTCCCGTCTGTACTGTAACGATTAACCTTAGTTTCTCCTTAACTCTCATTCAAGTCAGACTGGTTTGGCCTGAAGCGACTGGTTTATACGCATTTATGAAGTACTGTGGCTGAATTGAAATCAGCTTCGCTAGCCATCACACGTACTCTGTAACACTCACTTGTGAGATGTTGAAGTCACAAATCCGTGTGAATCGTCGACAACCGAACGATACATATACATCGTTAGACTGCCGTTTGCTCGGTTCGCGTTAGGAGGCATAACAGCTGGCGATTCGCTCCAAACTTTGCTAAGGCCACCACTGAATTGCTACATCATAAATGATCCGATTTGAGATTGCGACTCTCACGTTTGGGAAGAATTGATGGTGATGTGAACAGACATAAAACCCGCCAGTGAACGTGATTGAAACAGCTTCAGGAGTGGCCACTGTAATTAGCGTACATGTTGGAAAATCGGCCGTTATAAAATTGAGGAAAGGAGTCTTTCAGCACACTGTCTTTTCTACAATATTTTCGGTATTCCTGAAGTAGATGGTAGCTGTAGGTGAACAACCCTTAATAGGAACCACCGTTGTAGGACAGAACACTGCGTCTGATCTGTGAAAACTGGGGTGTATAGTGTAAGTGTTGCTTCCGCACGAAATCGCAGTGGACTGGTAACGTGCAATCCATGGACCACGTCTCGCTATCAAGCGAGCTCGACAGATTGATGTCAATACAATGAATGAGTAACACCAACTAGCTCAAATGATGCTCGCAAATCAGGAATAGGAAGTGACAAGCAGCAATAAATGCAAAAGTTTAACTGCGTGTTAAAGTGGTCAATAGTAAACAGGAGAACATTGAAGAACCTTGTTTGGGATTCCCCGTTGAGACCCTAACCGTACAGAGCCAGTGTGAAGAAGCCACCGCGGTCCGAAATAATGCGACTTCAGACCGAAAACAATATATGGGGCGAAAAACAATGAAGGTAATTTAAAAGTTACACCATTAAGAACTGAAGCTAAAGCGAGTCAACAAACAGTGGGCTATTCATTGAATAAGGAAATGGTTCGGTGGGTCAATAAAGAGCGGAAGACGACCATATGAGCTGGTAAAACTGTTGCTGAACCATCCAGAAATAGATCCATTCTTCTACTGGCTAGACAAAGAACGTCAACACAACAATACGGTAATGAGCATGAGGCTTTAGTTTACGAGGGGACCGGTATAGACATTGAGTAGAAACATTAGGAAGATGAATTAACATCAGTTGTACAGCATACAAGAGACTTTTCCTTAGGAAGAGGGCTACCATCTTGATAAGACGAACATAATAGTTTAACGACACGGACTGAGATGTGGAACAAGAGAAACCTGGAGCAGACGGGATTGGAAATCATGTAGAACAATGTGGCGTCGACTTGTATGGCCTGGACAATCACCGGGTCTTAAAAATTTAGCAATTCACGGTCAGAAGAAACAAAATCAGCTTAAGCAGATCAACTTCACACCAACAGTCGGTCACAACAGACTACAACAAATCAGACAAAGACTGACCGCAAAAGACGTTTGGCCTTGGAATTTGCTTATTATGATACACCCAAGGTAGATAAAAATACACAAACACTATTCTACAAGGCTGATGTGTATCCATATCCTCCGAAGTAACGGAGCGATAGTCTCTTTGGTGGCACCTGTCGCACAGTGTATATACGCATTTCCGAAAGCCGCTTCCAGCTCCCGGTCTTCCTGATGTTGAGGCCTCCCCATTGGTTTTCACTACTCACAAACGAAGCTGCGTGTTATACAACATCAAGTATTCTTGATGATGCACCCAAATTTTGTATTGGAAACATCATTCAGTGCAAAACCACGCTGTCAGTTGGTCGGTTCTCCCAGACCTTCGTGACTGAGAATAGTTACCATTATCGGTGACCCAACCCCTCACTGTTTGACCTAGTCAATACCGGTCCTGTATCCAGCGCTTGCGAACTTAAACCAAAGAGGTGCAAACAACCATACTAGGCGATGGATAAGTCTCAGTATTCACTATAAATATATGTTTGTTTTACTCAAAGAAGCTTCTGACCACAACCCTGTCTTTTTGCCCTGATTTTCCGACAGAGAGCCGTGCGTCGATCGACTGTTCTTCTCAGTTTTTAACCAAAGCATTTGATATAACTTGACCTGTGCACTTGATATAGATGATCCAACGGCAAAAACGTCAAATGGGACATTTTTGTTGGTCGTCCGCGATTGAAGACAAGGCAGGACAATGTCCAAACGGTGTAAGCACAACATATGCATTTAGAATCCGACTCGAAATATCTTGGCTCCTGTGTATAGGAAGTATTATTGAATCGTTTGCTAACGATTCTAGTTCACACCGAGTTACGTGTAATCTGGTGATCTAGTAAATTCCTCTCGCAATATCCAACGTCAGAGATAATCTATCCTCCAAACGGTTAATGAGAAGGCGCTCGTAAAAACTGGATTTTAAAGGGAACTAATTGAATCAGTGTACAAGAAAATTAAATCTCTCACCTCGAATATGAAAATCCTCAGAAATCAAGCAAAGAACATATTTGTATAACTGATCGACAACCAGGCACCATTCAATAATGATGGACGATAGAACGGAATTTGGCTAACTCAAACACATGGTAATTGGTTGAGTCGGAGGAAAACGACGGTTTGCTCACCGAGAAACTATGGGAACTATGAGTTACTTAAGGAAAAGTGTGTAAATTTGGCAGCGTGAAATTAACAGGGCTCTGGCTAAACAAGGGTAAGGGAAACAGTAACAGTAGCTGATATAAGAACAAAAATGAATAATGCAGTTTATTTAGGGATGAGAGCAAAACATAGGGCCACCTATCAACATCAATCAAAGTTTAGCAATCTCAAAATATCGCAACTGACCTTAAAAAAATCTACAAGTGCGACTACGAGGGTGACGTGGGTGCGCTAAAATATATTCGAATTCGTGCCATGATGTGACTACAGTATCTATGTACAGTTCTATAGGTTCATGGACTCCGGGAAAACCCTCTAAATAATGAATTTGGCGCTTCTTATACCAAGACTGAAGTAAGTTTTTACTTAGGACTGAAACGTGAGGCGCCCGTAAATAGATTGTTGTGTCTCAGACGTTACCTGCAGCATATGGTTTGCGTTAGATTTCCATTTCTACACTCAGTGATGTTATACTTGTCACTTTCGAAGACTTTCTTGACATGACCACATTTACCGCATACACCTCAAACGGCATGTGAATCGGAGTTGTAATTCATTCTCAAAATTCTTGAGCAGGTGTTTTAGACTCACTGGTGCACTAGGTGTTTTACATGAGGGCTTCTGGATTAATACGGCGGACCTCTCCATGTCCATGGCCATCACATATTTTAGAGTAGATGTGTTATCGTTTGATCGATCGTCTGGCTGAAATAAACGCTGACCACTCATTCGTCATACATTGTCTATCTATAGCAGCATGATGCATGCAGTGTGTGGTTACATGAGTAATTCTATGATGTGTCCGCGCCTAGCTCCACACTTTCTTCATTTCGAAAGGAATAAATATTCTTCAGGATGTTTTCAGTGTCGATGGCTGATAGTGTCAGATAGCCAGACCCCAAAAGCAGGCACTTTATAAAGTAATGTTACTGACTCACTTGCAAAGCATAGTCACAGCTCAAAACCACCATGGTCCGACTCCAACTGGTGAACGAAAAACAGCCCAGCGATTTACTAACCGTGTTTGTCACTATCAAACCGATATAACTATAGCCTGTTCACATGGTTTCTCGATCCGGTTATTCAACGTGATTTTCAGACATCTCTCGTTCGACCGCACTTCCCTAGGTTTTGCTCCACATTTTTGAGAAGAAAAGGTCGAATTAGTTTTGTTCAAACGGTATGGATTAGGCATAAAAATTGTATGGGTCACAATCTCAAGGAGTTACACTTTTGCACCTGTGAACTCGCTTTTCTTGATTTTTGTCGGTCAACACGCAAAGGAGGACGCTGCTGTGTTAAGTTGGTTAAACTTAGTTCGTACGCATTATCGGTTGAGTAACCGTGACTAGGCAAACGCCTGCTATTCAACAAGTTGCGTAGGCTATGGTCACGGAGGCGCAAGCAACGACAAGAAGTTGGTTCATTCATGCGAAAGCAGAGCAACGGTGGACGTCGCGTTTCGCCTGCTGTTCATACACTACGTCAAAATGTGAACCTTAGAGACTGCGTAAGTGTACTATTCGATTGACTCGGTACCGGATTTACGGTAACACCTCATATCTCCGATCAACACGGCCGTCGTACGGTGTCTGCTGACTGAGTCACGTGGTTTGGCCACCACATGCTCAGAACAGGAGTGATAGAAGCTGTCCACGACTGGCAGTCTACTCGAATCCGGAAGGCAGCGCCTAACAGTTGATCCAAGTAAACAAATTGAAGGATCACAATGCCGGAGTTGTTGATGAATATCTTGACACAGTTCAACTCGCCGGGTGTCAGGACGGACGAATCATGCTGGAGCCACAATAGACAGCTGAACCACAATTGATGCAACACCACGTCGTTGTTGTAGCCTATAGTTTTAGTTTTTGTTTGTGCGGTCTGTAGTGAAAGTATAGAACAGACCACCAGGCTTAATAATAAACACAGGTAAGTGGTCGGTCAGTTCTAAGTACATTCGAAGTCTGATAGAAAATTTGTTACACCAGGCCTTCTCACCTCCGATAGGAATATTGGATCGGATCAGTTTTACCATCGAGTTCTGTGCGATAAAACAACTTATCCACGCAGACATTATCTGTGAGTCTTTACTGCGGAGTCCTAGATTTTTATATTTGTTCCCCAGAAAATTCTGTCCATCATGTCGGGTTTCTGTGCACTTTAAGACAAGTACACCTCCTGTAAATCTGTTCTTTAATTGCCAATAAATTTCAGCAATTGATACTTACTATTTATATTTCGCTTACTGGTAGGAAAATATTTTTCATTCTTTATAGTTGACTTTCAGAAATATCGTTGGATTAGGCAATTCCCGTGGTAGACGTTATAAAAGTCCCCCTAGGTTCACTTTAGAATGACATGGTAACAGACCACTTCAATGCCTAACGGAAATTTGATCAAATCCCACCGATGATTGTGTGTGGAACATGTTGTATCAAACGGATGTGACTTATTTTATTACATTAATGCTGGGTCTATTAAGTCAGAACAGGAATCACCCATGGAACTGTACGTACGTTGATTGCCTCTGATTGCGCATACAATATTCTCTCTGACTGATATTCAGCTCGGATGTCGGTGTACACACAAACGTTGGTAACTGGGACGGACGATGTTGTCATTTGAGGTGAAGTATCACATGAGAAAACGGCAATACAAAACCGATGAGTGTTCTTCCAGAGTTTGAATTAATTCGAAACGTTTCGGTAACAACACGATTTGAGAATTTCCGCATTAGCTTTCTTGTATCATGACAGTGTGCTAACAAACGACGAACTGTAGAACGACACGACAGGCTGTAATTACTACAGGAAACTGTCAGTTTTAGTTAAACCTCCTCCAATTTGATACCATATTTTAGTTATGAATGCAGCATAAAATTGCTTATTGACTGTGAGGAAGTGCAAAACTCGAGTCTGGTGCTTTTTTCGAAAGAGGCTGGCTGCAAAGTCTATCTGAATGCGAACGCTGCGATCAAATGTGAGTAATGGTCAACTTGAAAATAAACCAAATCCCCGACTACTCATCAGTATTCTTCGAACACCAGTCTTTACAGGCTACGGTTGGACTACATGAAGACCAAACCGTGTGACTCAGACTGTGAACACCAGATGACAGCCTTTTCGAGCAGGGATTTAGGACGCGCCACTCACATACATTGAAGCAGCCCGCAAATCTGATATCGAATTTTGATACAGTGGCTGTGATCTGATAGACACTCACCGTATGAATCACCGAAGCGGAAAATCACAAGGTAGAGCCCCCATGGTGTACACTTTCAAGACAACGTGTATAAAGGATCAATAGTTGAGGTCAACTAGCTAAGCGTGATGGCATGCCACTTGGACCAGGCAACAGATGCGGTTGAGTTAACCGATCGGACGCAATCAGTTCCTCCTGTGTAGGCTTCATTTGAACTCTGTCCAGTGGGCGACCAACTACCGTCTTCGTGATTTCCGTCCTTGTAGGAGGCAGCAGAACCAGATCACAACGTACTCACAGGCCAAAAATACACAGTACGCAAAACAAATATGATTGGCCGACTGGTTATTATTTCGCCTCACTGTTACCTTGTGAGTAAAACACATCGTCTGCCACTCGCATCACTGCTACTACTACGATGCACAAGTCTGCTGCCATAACAGTCTCAGTGGTTGGAAAACACTGTTGTGATTACAGAACGCTCAACCACGAAATCTGAAGAACGGGCTTCTACGCTGAGATAATTCATGGGATCGGATTAGGGCAGGCAAGTTGGAGAGCAATCCATGACTAGTGTGTTTTAATTGTTTTTCTGTTCTGGTAGGAACCCATCATCCACTCTAACTTATTTTGTAAACCACAATTATCTACATGAACACAGTCATGCAAACAATGAGACTTACTCTGCGTTTTAAAATGACTCCAAAGTTGCCACCGGTTTACACGATATTGGGAGAAATTGGCGTCAGTAACCATACTTGACCACAACAACCACAAGTACCGATAGGTCCCTAAGTTTCCACACCATTATGAGCCCCGATTGGTTCCAACAATCACCTGAACTGTGTGTACTAGTGATAAGAGGAGAACTGCGCAACGTAATGTTTAGTCGTGACCGGTAGCTTTTTGCTGTGGTAACCTTCACTTGACATCACAAGCTGCAACTAGTCATAACAGTTGATGTTTTTCTAAGCAACCACCTACGGTTGATACTATTTGTCTGGATATCACTTCATTCCCCTAAACTAGGTTGTATAATTATAAGTCACGTGTTAGATTAGCAATAGCGGTTGTATACCGGGCACCCAGCGAGCTTATCTTTTGGCCTCAATTACGGCAGCGTTTTCAAAACATTAATTTAACTTCATGACTGCGAGATTCAACTGCAACTGCAATATATAGACAGCTAGTTTCCATCACCTCAAGTAGTGGTACATGATGCGTTGTTTGAGAAGCTTAGCTTGAATCCAGCTACCAAAACGTGCGAATTATGAGTCATCGCAGTTCGATACAGTTTGTTGAAGTTCTTTCACTTTCTGTCTTATGCGGGACTTGCCAGATATAACCTTGCAATTTACCGTTTTACAGTGCTAGAAAACTTGGTTCGCCTAAAGCTTTCATCGTGCTTTAGAACTTTCCCATAGTTTCGAAAGAAACGGATAGCTATGATCAAATGAACTTGCTGTTTTAGAAAACAAAACGAAAATTGTTTATGGGAAACCCATGCGTTTGAAAAGCGGCAGCTCTACCTGTAAAGGTGCTAAATGGCTTATAGTTGAAGGCGGACAGCCTTTTCGTTGTGTTTAAGAGTCTTCTTACAAGTGGACTCACGCTCCGGTTGACGGCATACATCTTCAAGACATTATGGATCCATGTGAAACACTGTTGTTCTAACCTTCAAAATCAAAGAGATTATGTATTCCGCAACAAAGATGCAAATTGTCAAAAAATGTTGCAGTAATCACACACTTTTGCACACTTGAGTTTGTTCTGATGCTGGCAACCGGTGGATCAGAACCAGTTTTTTTCACGCAAAGCTTTGGTTTGCATGCGACTGTAGTCACGTGCCCCGATACTGGGACCTGTTGTTACCCCCGACGTGCTCATTACTACGCCTTCGCATCACTGTGTTGTGGGTACTGCTGTGGAGAGGGTGTGACATGAGCGCTACAAACGCGTACGTTGTCGGCACACCACAAAATGGCTTATCGCTGACGCAATACAAGGAAACGTGTCCAAGCCTCTTAGAGTTCCAGTTTAGTTCTGACAACCTGAATGACAGCGTGCCGTGCTGTTGCCTCGTAATATCTAACGCATGGTGTTTTAAAAGCGGAGAAAGATAGACGATTTCAGCTACGGAATAAAAAAGCGTTTTAAAAGAACTCCAATTTTCTGCCTTCAGATAAACAAAAACGGTGAGCCTATATCCTGAGGAAGAATGCACTTTATCCCACTGATCGCTCCCAATACAAATCAGAACTCGAGTGCAAAACTTAACCAACATCAGATTGGAAACGCACAAGGGGAGAAATATCTCTGTAGATATTGAACACGTGACGACCTACAAAAATTCTCATTTCAGAAGATTGAAAAACAGTCACCGGTATTACTGGCAAAGGTCACTAAGTAACCAATGCACACGACGGATCACAGATCGAGTAGGTCAAAAATTACTAACGTCTACTGTGGGATTAATCTTTGCACTTCTGTCCACTCTGAATGGTCGAAGTCGTTTACATTGTGGCGGAAACGTTTTTAAGAAGAAATATGAAGTTTTTTTGGTCAATTTCAAAAGAGGCTGACCGAAAAGTTCATGAAAATACCACAGGTATGATTGGTTGTGAGGAATATTCAACTTATATAATGTAGTTTGCCTTCAGAAATAATTTCATCATAAGCAAACCTTGGAGTGTTGCAAACTGAAAACTCCAGGTCTTACAAAACAGCCCAAGCCCGTTAGATCGGTGTTTGCAAGGTCTACTGACAGATTACGTCAAATGTGTCACTTCATGAAACTGCATATTTCGTTAAGTAGACAGTATTTCCCACGCACACATAAACAAGACTATTGTTTCCAAGGCACACTTTGAGGTCCAGTAGGTTGATGTACGGACAAATTCCTTCACTTCTAACTTTAGAGAATTTGACTTTGAACATAAAAAAACGTTCAAATCTGGGTGCATATTTTTGTTCGAAGGAAAATTCACATATGCCATAAATTTCAGCAAGTTCAACATTTTTATTTGTTCGTCTTGGTACTCAAAATGGAGAACCAAATTGTGAAAATGGTGTATTCTGTAAATAAAATGACGGTGTTTTCTAGTTGTGTTTATTTATTGTTTAGTCAATCGGAAACTAACAGATGAATTTGAATTTTCAATTAACGAATAAAACAGCACGCCAGACTGCTTGTTCACAAATGTTTGTCCTCATGAAAGAGCAGTAGGGTTTTAGCTTTCTACGATATGGTTAGCTAGACATGGAAATCTGAGAAACAGAGAATTTCAGCGTCTTTTGTTCGTCAATGGTTTCTTCTTGATTAAAACCCAATCGATTCGTCAATAATCCCGAACATGGCATAGCGAATTTCGCGACTAACCAATCTAATGTTCAATTCAAATTACAAATAACTGTACTCCTCTATTCACCAGGTTGTTTGTTCGCAACGGAATAAATCACTGTACACTTTATGACTTTATGCTTACTGGCATTGCTGACCACTAATAAGGTTAGAGTTTTACAATACCGAAGTGGCTCTGTGAATGCATGTACAAGCCCAAAGGTAATCACAGTTATTGATAAACAGATTGGGAATAACACAACGTTTCGAGCAAGTTCTAATACTCTACGTTTCAATCACCTCGGGTGGCCTTCCTCAAGATTGTTGTAATCGAAACAACACTTCTGAGGAATACCACCCGAGGTGGTTGAAACGTAGAGTATTACAACTTGCTCGTAACGTTGTGTTATTCCCAATCTGTTTATCAGTAACATGTTAAACACGACGCCCAAACTATTCAACTTCATTCGTACTACATTTGGTGTGGATATCTTACAACTGATTAGTAATCACGGTTACATTCCGGTTTATCTTTGTTGTATACAATAGTAATTCAACTTCGAATTCGATTTCAAGAGCATCCCAAATTCCCTAATTCGGACTATTACAGTCCTCTCGAATTCCTAATCACTTCTTTATAATAATATTAATCACCGTGGGACAAAGAAATGTCTGTTTCCACTATACTACCGAGAATTCATAGGTTCCTGTACGTACATATATTCCTTCGTTTTTGGAAATTAACAGGGACTCAAGTGTCAGTCTAACGCCAGACAGTGGTTACCGTGTCTAAACTTTCGGTACCTCAGTTTTCATAGAATTGCCTGTTTCGCCATGGGCATTTATATATATATTTTTATGGTCCCTGTCTTTTTTTCTAAGTAAAAATCACGCAGGTGCAAACTATGCACCACGTTTCAAACTTGTCCGTCATTCAAAGTGTATTTCAAAAGAACATAACTGCATTCTGAAAAACTGTAAAACCTAAATGTAAGTGTAAAGGCAAGCAAACGCAAATTGACAGACAATAGCAAATTATGTGATCTGTTCAGTACGAAATTCTGATGCCATGAAACGTATATAAAGTTGGTGGTGATGGGATGAATAACGAAAATAAACTCGAGTCTAGTGCTCCTTTTCGAAAGGAACCGATTGGAAAGTGTGTGCGATTGCGACAGCTGTGATTAATTATAGGTCATGTACAATCTGATTGATAAACCAAATCCTCTACTACTTATCAGTAACCAAAATAAGAGAAATCAAGGTCATTTGTGCCACCCATAAAAGCCTGGAAATGTTTTTTTTTGTCTGAGACAACCACTCGAAACCAGCTCGATGAATCGTGGGAAACTCACATTAATGGGACACACAATTTTGAATAGTCAACGTAGTCAAGGTACTTCTTGTGATTAAAAAACTGGGAGTGCATGTGCTCCAGCACTGAACAAATCATGTTGCGTCATCATTTTACTAACCCCTTTTCAAAGTAACTTTCGCCACATTCGCTTGCACAGTATTAGATACAATGTGAGCGTTAGTGTCAATATAGACTGTGTTTCTTAGATCGAAAGTAACAGCAATTCAAAATCCGATTGCGGTTTATGACTAGTTGTATTAAGGTTTCTTCTGATCCATGAGACCTGGCATTTTTGTGTTTAGAAGGATAATATTATCCGCGTAAAAAGATGGCATAATGTTGCTTTTTTTCTTTCCTGAACCTTCTGTTTTATCTGGCGGTGTTTATTGATTAATCACATATGATTTCCATTATCTACCAACGCATTTGTGGGTAACTGAAGTCAGCCAGCTACACAAGTAAATAAACAAAGACGTTTAGTGATGTTCTGACTAATACCGGTTGGACCCCCGGTAGTGGTAACTCGGTGAGGTTTTTGACACAAACTTTATTGAGACGAAATTCACACATGCTGCTGACATTCAGTGAGCATCAGTTTGATACGAATAAAACATTACAATGTGAGCATTGGTTGGGTGTCAGAGGTTCTCATTGTTCAGTTTCAGTTCACTTATTCTATTACTTTCAAATGCAGTCGGAGAGTAAACATATGTCCGGACGTTCACAAATAATCATGAACCTCAAGCTAGTAATCCGTCCGAGCAGCTTACAGGAATCTACTGGAATTCGTCTCATTAAAAAATGCAAATCGATAAAGCCTATTCAGAAAACGACAACCAGGAGACAAGTAGGAGTTAACATTTTGTACTGTTTGGTAATTTACCGAAAATATTCTCATTATCACCTTAGAAGAACACCAGGTTTGCTATCCGGACGACGAACTGAAGAAATTTCAATGATGTTATGCGAAAACTACGTAGTTGGTATCCTCATGGTTATGTACTCCCCATTAACAATCGACGTCACGGAAGAGCGGATAGACATCTGTCATGCTGAGTTGTTGATCACGTGTGAGGTGGAAAACGACTATTTACCACTTTCAGACATCTACAGTGGACGAATAATTGAAGCGTAATCTAACCGTGACTGGTTGACACTCGCTAGTAGAGCTCCACAATAACCATGAACAAGTCAGTCTTGGTTGAAGCATTGTTTATAAGATCTAGATGAACTTTTTATTGAAGTGTTTAGTCCACAATAATTAACAGCTCATAACCACGTTGCAAGATAATGGCTGACCGATGCAATTTATCAGTAGACACACCCAACGTCGTATGCACACAAAACAGCTACTTGCATGGTTAATACCGAAACTCGTGAGAAAATTTCCATCTTCAACTTAGAGCATGACGTTTTGTATTATGCTGACAGATTAATGCAAATTACCTTGTCTTAGTTGATCACGAAGTGTTTTGCAATGTGTCTTGCATTTGGGTTTGAAATAAAACAGCTTGTTTTGTATGAGGCATTTTGATTGGTCATAAACAAGATCGAAAACATTCGGAATTGGTTTATTTTTAAGTTCTCTAGTATATTTCTGTACTAACAACAAAGGCTCTTGACATAACTATAGTATTTCTGATTGTATTGGGCAGTTATTAATATACGAACTAGGCCACCAAAATCAACGTTTCTTATGTGTCTATCCAAATAATGACTATTCTAAATTCAGAACAGAATCTTAAATTTTGCTGAATTCAAAACACTAACAGAAACAGCATGCCCAGATGAGACAAGTGCTGTGCCAGCTGAGCTACAATGTCACACAATAAGACCAGAAATTACACATTTGGACCCAGTTACTCACCCAGCCCAATGTACTATACGATATCCACCAAATGATCCAGGAGGTTGATTGCCCAAGCAGGATTTCTCAATCATCTCGCGCTGGATTTCATCAAGTTTTAGATTTGCCTGCTACTATTTTCTGATCAAGACATTCTTACTCCAGTATTCTTTCGGAGGCTGTAAGCTATAATTCCACATTAAAAGTGATCTTGAGACCATTTTGATTCCCGCTACTCGTGTTTACGGTCACATGAATGACAACTGACCGTCTGGTATTCGTGTATCAAAATATAACCCGAACCTTCTGAAAAACCCTATCTTACAGCCATCCGCCGATGGTTAGACTTGAGTGCTAACTTTACACTTGGACACCTGAGATAAAACACGACTTCTGGACAGAGGAAAATGAGGGCGATCCAACATTACACCGATTCTATAATTAAACCTCATGTGGCAAATACCAGCTATCAGATAGTCATATTCACGAAAGACATCCTTCAGGATATTTCGCGTTATTTTTGTGAACACAAATGAAAAGTAACTCTACCATCGAAATTGCACAATTAACACCTAAACTTTAAAATAAAGCGTGGTAAAAAGCCGTGGGAAAATTGCCAAACAACCCTTTGTCACTTGAGAGACTTGTGTTATTAGCCACCGCAGTGAAATTAACAGTCTTACAAACAATTTGTAATACTCAACGTTTCAATCATCCCGAGTGGCATTCAACAGCGTTGTACTTATGAACAAATTAACAATGAAACAGAAGTCATGCAAGGTTAATCGATTTTAAATGTACCTAACGATTGGTAAAACCCATTCTCAACCCCTGAGTTGAAAACGTGTTAAATATGATGTGCTGACAATCCCAATAAATTTGGTGCAGATGTTCTACTGTCCGTGCTTTTCATTGCATAAGTGATTCATTAGAATTGACTAATGAACCTCAGTAGTCTCTAAATGAGTTTATATAAGCCTGATCCGATTTTACCAAGGGTTTACACCAAACTTAATGTGGGTTACTTTTGCGTACATGAATATGAAATTGGAATAGAACTGTATACAGTGGACAAGTTTCATTACAATAGTTCAATAATCGTCAGATCAAAGTTTTATTTGATTGAAAGCTACCTGAATTTTTCACAATACTTTCTGTTAGTTAACTCAATGAATTTTCACAAAGCAGAACTTACAATTGTTTATTATCAAAATTCACATCTCCATACAAGTTTTGTCATGGACTATGAACCTCATACATCCGGTAATTGAGTGGTTCGACACAAACGTCCTTTATCTCTTACGAATTGTTTTGTTTCGTTTTTCCACTCATTTTACACTGCGATTTTTACATACCAACCCCCAACCCCCGGTTATTGTCACTTTATATTAAACATACAACGTGAAACGTTAGCATCTAACAGTTTACACCATTGCGTTGTTATCTTTAAAACTACACTGATTGAATTTACCATAAAAGGATCACTTAACGTGTTTTCCATTCAGTAGCATGTTTCTTTCATTACTATTGATTTTTGTATCCTCTTTTATCAATCTCCTTCTGTCATTAGCAATGAAACCATCTGCGAAAAGTTGTGGCATTCTGTTTTATGAAACATAATCTGGGGTATGTCATCTCGCATTGGATTTTATGTTCTAACCACTATGCTCAGACGAGTGCAAACCGGAACAGCTTGGAAACCTCGGAAGGGTTTCTACGCTACTTGAGCCAAGGAACTGACGATTGAGTTAACGTGCATTCAGCATCGGACTTTCCGTCTAAAAATGTCCGGTCTTTCTAATTCGCGCTCATCAGTGATGTCTGTTTGGCACAGTCAGGCTCTCCAGTTGACTGTAAAATTTAAACTGGCCGGCCCGAATCTCCTCGGAAGTGGTTTTCCAGCCCATTTACCGCTTACCCAGCCATCAATCTAGGGGAGGCAAATTTCGTATTCGGACCACTGCGGAAGCGATCGGAATTCGGTTGAGCAATCCACAGCTGTGCGCTCAGAAGAAATTTGTTCAGACCCTACGGTTACCATGGCCCCCCATTACCCACTTGACAACTCCGGAGGTCAATTTTGTCACCTAATTTTCGTCCAATTCACAACCGTTTGACGTAGTTATGTGACTAATTGCTCTTGACTTCTGTTAATCTATTTGACCTCCCGGATGCTGATAGATTATGAACCACTGTAATTAGAATCTCTGATGGATACCTTGTGTCGTTCTTCCTATGAACGCTCTCGAAAAAAACAAGTTTGTAGAACAGATATCTTGATTTACCTGTCCACACCATACGAACCCATTCGGCAACTGGCTATTCACAGCATTCACCAGCCCATACGAGTGTATACCGGTCATACTTCTAGAACCGTTTGTGGACATCTGCGGTTAAGTGAATAGTCATCGAACAGTTTGTAAATAATAAGGTGCACATTTTATTTGTGATGCTTACTGCTGAGAGTACTAATTGGAATTGAACTTCCCTCTACACAACACGCTGTCTTCTCTTGAGTCCTTACCGTATTCGTTGACTTCAACTCACTCGCATACGGTATCCTTATCAGCCTTTTGAAGCTTTTACCATTCGGTTACAATTTTCGAACTACAACCATTCCTACGGTTTGTCAAACAACTTCCATGCTCGACGACCCGTACAGTCTACGTTCTTACCATTACATACCGTTGCCAGCGTAGCTTCCATGTAACTTCACGTAGAGCACACGTGTCAGTTATTGTCACTCGGTGATGGATCTTAATGTCTTAATATGGGTAGAGTCAAAGTCTAAATCCTAGGGAGCATGGGAAACACCAGAAATCCAACCAGCCTTCAGTGTTGGAAATCGATCAAACAGATGAGAGATAACGGGTGAAGGTTGGTAACGATTAGCACTTGTGAGACGGACAGAGATGAACACGAAGTTTACACAAAAACGTAACAGCTTCGTGAATCGGAACAACCAGCGTCCCATCGGTGGCAGGTACGTAAGAAGTGGACAAAACATGCTAATTTATTCAGAGACTGAGCTACAATTTGGCTAAAAATTGGCCCGCCCCGAACTCACCCACAAAAATGTCCAACTTGTCCTGCACACAAAATGAATCATTTCGCACAAAACGTGTCTATTGGCGCAGCCGTAGTCTGTGGTGAATGTGCTAGTACTCTGTACCACAGTGACTTGCCCACTTGTCGTTTACAAGCACGGTCTCCTATTAGGTGAGCTCAAAATGAATCTTCATTTGTCTGTCCAGAAAAATTACGATATGAATTCATTTCGCACGCTGCCGTCAGTTGCAAACGTGTGACCAGCATGAAAACAAAAACAAGACTTAGTTGAAACGACTAAAAGTACACATCGGACTGCGTCGTCGCTAGTATTCACGGCTAAACCCACGGTAAACAAAGGTTGACAGCCATTTGTTTTTGTGTGCACAGAACCGGCTGTCGATGGCTGAACAACCATGCTTAGAAATGTTTGAGAACTTGTGAGCTGTGAGCGTTCATCAACACCTGAAACGATGATGCGATATTGACACTGTGACCTATGGTCGATAAGTGCTTTGCAATACATGACGAAGCGTTTTGTCCCTGTTGAGTGTCACTCACTATCGGGTGAATCAGTGCAGTCCTCAACCACTTTGGAATGTGCTCCTTCGCCCTGGTTCTAAGCCTTCTTTCTGTTCTAACAATGTGTTTCCGCAACTGTAGGGAAACCGACAGATACAATGACTGATAGAAACGCAGACCTTTGATTTTTGATCAGGAGGACAGTGCACTCACTCCTGTGGAAAATGCAACTGTGGAAGTTCGAAACACTGAGTTCCCTTTATCCAGTTCACCAGGACAGCAAGAAGACATACACTGCGAGATGCAAGCATTTCGTTTATTCTCATCAGTAGATTACATAAGACATTCCGTTATGTAGGTTAAGCGCGTAGCATCAAAACAATGAAATGAACGAACTTCACATATTTGCAATCAAGATTCACTACCACGGCAACGAAACCGATTGTCAACGCAGAGCCGGTGCGTGGCGCTTGATCAACATTGCCTCGGAGAACGCCAACAATCTACGGTTGCGATTGCGCAATAGGACCGTGAACGAAGTGGCGGTTGCGATTAGGTGTTTCGCGATCGAAAACGCCGGATTTCCGTCCGGGTGTTCGTATGCTGACCCGTCTTGAGTCATTGTTTGCACTAGCCATTTGGGGATGTCCTCCGGCTTTCTCTGTCGTAAATTTCGGTCCGTTCTGCCAATGTATGAATCACCGCAACTGCAGATGAACTGGTAGATAACGTGAGAGGCAGAGTTTTCCAAGGAAGAACGATCGGATCAGTGAAGACTCATCCTGTGAGTGGAAAGCAACAAGCGCAATTCCACTGCGTAAGGAAGGTTGGTAAAAATCCGCTTCTTCGGCACTGATTGTGGTTGGGAGGTAGCCACTCGTTCCTGGCAATAAATTTCCATTTGACCGGATATTCATTCGCAAGCAGAACGTTCTTCAAGAGCTCCTCTTCAGATTTTAGGCTGTCGGCCGTGCAGTTTCCGTGCTCGGTGAAAAGTAGTTCGCACCAAACTACGTTTGTAAGCCACGGGTGCAAATGAAGAGAATTATAGGTACTGCCCACTCCATGTGGCTTTTCGATAAACAGACATGCTAGGTGTACCGACTAAGCGCCTAGAAATAAGAACTAAGAACGGCAGTAATTCATCTAATTCTTGTTCATGGGTGACACGGCGATTTCGATTAATGGAGTTAAGCTGACTTGAAAGAGTTATGAAATGATCAAAATCGGTGGATGTTAGAATGTCATCGACATATCGTTTATGAAGTAAAGAATGATCAACACAATCCGATAGTTCATACTCGACCATTCCAAGGAAAATATCAGTCAATGCTGGACCCAACGCCCCCCTCCCATTGCTACACCTTCAACTTGCTTATAAGCACATCCATCGAACTAAAACCGAATGTTTTCCGTGCACCCAAGAATGAATTCTTTAGCAGAGTCGGTAAGAGTGGATACAGGAGTATTATGAACAAAAAACTACGTAAATAATCAACTGTTCCATGTGATGGAACGCTTGTGAATAGTGATTCAACATCAACGGTGTACATCTCTTGTGCTGAACTCACTGAGATATTCCCGAAAATATCACACAATTCAAAAGAATCCTTCAAAGCACAGGAGCTGAGGGTCTTGCGGATGGGGTCGAGGAACTGAACTAGCCCTCGAGCAAGTTTGTGGTAAGCTGAATCCTCCATGACAAAGATAGGTCTCGGGGGGACACGGGCTTTGTGCAATTTGGGGGTTCCCTTCATTCGTGGTGTACGAGTCCCAATCGGTTTCAAGTGTTTTTACTCTCACTCACTTATATATCCATGCAATAAAAGAATTTGCAGCTTCCCCGATATTTGTTTTTCCACTGGAATTTTATTATCTGGCGTACAGTCAGCTTTGAACTTTCTGTCTTCAGCCAGGACGGTGCGCTCCCACAAGACACTACGCAAGGTTTAAATCGATTGTTAACATTGAGGTTGAAAACGGTGACTGGATGAACTCGTATTGGTTTCTATCTAGAGTGTATTCGGACTGGTCACTTTTCATCAGAATTCTTCAGAACTCTGTTGAAGGGAAAACTGTTAATCAATAACGACAACTTTTTCTGACTGGCTCTAGAAAATCTTCACAAGTCTAGAGAAACCCAACATCACTTTGCTGCTATCTAAGCCTTGTGTGCCGTATAAAGCTCGAGAACTTTGCCAAGGATACCGTTAAGAAAACCGCAGCCAAAATGCTTCATGGTCTCCAAGGTTCGTTGGATCGCACCATTAGCAAACCCAATTTTCCCAGTTATGCCTTGAAGCATGTCCATAACTCTCAAGTAAGCAATTTACGCGAGCACAGTTGGAAGTGTTTTCTTCGGGATCAAAATAACAACTCCCGCCGAAGAAAGTCAACCGGTTAACGACTCGAGTTAGTGGCTGTTCCACCGTCATCGGATGTGCGATGAGAACAATCCTGAGCTGATCCCGGACTGTTGATGGCATTCCCTTAAAGAACTGATCTGTCAGTATGCATTGTTCTGAGTCCTAGTCCAAATTTGACAGAGCCGTTGAGAACTCTGTCCGCAGTGACACGGCGTAAACAAGGACGGCGCCTCCTGGTCCAAGTCGGGCATCTTTGAACCGTCTTATTGCCTCCTGATAGTTGGCGGAGCTGTCGAACCAGTGATCAGCGTCCTCCTCGTGACGGCCAACTCCAGCTTCGCGGGACCTCTTCGCTCCGCATTCAGCGCCATTTTCATCCAGCTCTTGAGCAACATCCGCGGGGCCGCTAGCTTCGCCTGGTCGGCCTTGACTCCGGTCGCCTCCTCCAAGTACTCGAAGTCCTCTAGGACACTCCGGACATCTCCGTCCTCAAACGGCTGAGGCCACGGGATCGTTCATCCTCCAATATTGGTCACGGCACCAATTGTAAGCTAAGAACACGGATAGTACAAGGAACGCTTACTCGGAAAACCAATGCATGGGTTATACGCTTCAACATAACCACAAACAAAAACACTCATCTACACACGACACACGTCCAAGAACACCACGGTTGCTATGGTTGCCAATGCTCAGTAATCTTCTGATTCATTAGTCAATGTTTACGACACAAATTCCTCAGGCCCTTGTCTACCAGATGTTCTCAATTAGCTTGTCTAGTAGAAAAATCCAATTCCGTACATAATCCATGGTTGTGTTGAACGCTGAATCCGTGTACAAAAATTTCGTAATACGACTTTATTACAATATTGGGTGTACCAACTTTACACCTAATGCTGTTGTACGGAAAAAATGGTGACATTTACATTCGCAACTATTTCAAAGTTATGAGAAGTGTTGTTGTGGTAGACAACCATAGCGGTGTAAATTATAATGGATTTTATTTCATAAAATTCAGTCGGAGTTTGTTACATTTTAGCTGTAAAATATGACACACCTAAATCCTCATGATAAACGCTTTTGTGTTATGGATATTGGAGACTACCAGAATCTCACGTTTACTACCGATTCAACACAAACCTACGCAGATCTCAATGGGAAAGTGCCAAATCAGTAAGGTGAGGTTGTGTTTTCGGTTATGATAACTTACTCATGTTTATAATTGGATTGCACGTTGTTGGTACTCTGTGACATACTGCTTCTTCATCGATCGTTAGTAACAGAACCCGCGGAGTAGTATTCAGCACTAGAGATATGACGCTGTACGCTTGTTACATCTTCTAAAAGTTTGAAAGTTTTTCCATTATGTATACAAAACACCAACTGTGATTACGTTCACGAATGTCATAACCAACTCCTCCCGAACCAGGTGTATACACAAAGCCTCTAAGTAACACAGTCGTGCATTCAAGCAGGCCAAATCAAGCAGTTCTTCCCAAACAGCTATTGTCCGCTGCATAGAAGCACAGCTTCAGCGTGCCATCAACAATACGAACAGTATATTTTCTTATGTTATAAAGTGAAACGACATTGGGACATTGTTGGACTGCGACCAGTAAACCTATAGATTTAGTGTGACAAGCATTGTGGCCCGTTGCAGGTTTATTGATTGGCTCAATGTGTCTGCTTCTCGTTAGCGGTCACATGTCGCTTGGGGGCTTAGGATTCCGTTGGTTTTCTTGCGTTGGATGGGGGTATTTATCCGTGATTTGGCACTCAGCCTTCGTCTTTACTGACAATAAGCTGTCCGACTGTCGGGCCTTAATTTACCACCATAAGCTGTTGCCAATGTTGAGGCCTGTGATCAGTTTTTGTGTATCAAATCATCGAGCTCGACTTTCTTTCTCGATTGCTGTGCACCGATTTATTGACCGAACTTTCAAACGAATGTGCACTACTTAAGCATATCACAAGCAAAATCAGTCAAACCAAACAAATACAACAGACCTAACAACCACACCATCAAGTAGGTGAATAACGAATCCATATGATGGAAAAACGATCAGCAACCTCCACAATACGGACTCGGAGACATATTCAAGCAAGCACACACTCCTCACAACTCTTCGGAAAGTCTTCAATGAAGTTTCAAACTTTATTTCGGTACACCACCTATACAGTGTTGATGAGCCACAACAAGAATGATATCTAAGTGTTACGTTTGTTCCAACGAAAGCCTTTTGCGTGAATTTGGAAACTGTCGGCTAATGTGAGTGTTGTTCAAATTGTCAAGAAGTATTCGTGTTTCAACACGTACTCAGACAACCGCTATACTTAGCCATACTTAACTTACGAACTATGAACATTCTACCATTTCTTAAATATGTCTGTGTTCTGCGTCAGAGTATACCGTGTGTGCTGAGTGGTGCGACTTATGGCACACCAAACTTTTGTCCACCGTATGCTTCTGTCCGATACAGCCGGCTGGCCAGTGAATGGCAGACGGTTGATATAAGGTCACTTCACAGCACGTTCTTACAAAGCGTATGCGACCACACACACTTATGTGGCTAGAAGGCCTATGACTCTCGCGTGTTCTGGTAGTCGTAGCAACGCGCACCTGTGAACGTAGGCGGTCAGACTGTGACAAATTCATACACGTGTGTGCATGTAAGCGGGCAGCCAGCACACATTCAGAGTTCTTTTGGTCGGCAGTTAGCGCGCATCAGGCAGTGAAGCACGTGAACTGGCACTCGCCAGACGTAGACTTAAATGCACATTCAGCACCTGTTAATCTGTGAAGGCTTTGGGGAACTCCGGAACTTGTACGCCCTAAATGAGCGAAAACGGTTGACACGATCGCAACCCTAATGATTTTACTTCACAAGCACTTTGGTACACTGGATGTTTAGCTGGGTTTGGTAGCCGTCACAGCACCACCGTAGCCCAGATCACATAGTTCAAAATACGAAACAGACACTAAAATACTGTTTTCCTGATAAAATTGTCTTCGATTGATGGTGACAGGGAAGACTGAGCGAATGTGTGTGACGATGACGAAATTAGATACTGAAAGCTGTATACAAGATTGAGCAGGTAGCACTATAAGTGGAAGACCGTTTGACTAACTGCTGAGCACATGTTGTGTATCAATCAATGGACCATGAAGTATAGAAGAGAAAGTATACAAACATGATGGCCAGATTCTGAACTGAGTTGGTGCCACTGAAATCACGATCAGCAACATTGATGTTTGGCTTAGATTTAATCGAAGCAAATTCGGCTACCTTTGACCAGTCTACAGACCTTTTTTAGCAAGCCAGTTGCAATTGCTTCAGCACAGTCGTATGAACGTGCTCATACAATAGCATCGGACGTGCGATTGCGGTTGGCGGCGACTGTTCCTGGATTAATCTGAGATGGTGACCGGAAGTAAAAGTAGCCTTCGTAAAACACTCCTCATAAATGGCTTACGTTGCATCACTCGTGGTTTCACTCACACGCAACGTAGACACTGTACACCCGACGAAATAGAGGTGTCTTCGCTGTAACCGATCAATGCTGGTTAGCCAACCAACCAGACACTCATAGTAGAACCTAGGCGGGAAAGTATGATGTTAAAAACATAAAACAAGAACCAGTGTTATGAGCCCAGATTGCAGATGACACAAGGAACGCTTACTCGGAAAACCAATGTATGAATCATACACCTCAACATAACCACAAACAAAAACACCCATCTGCGTACGACACTCGTCTCAGAACGCCACGGTTGCTATGGGCGCCAATGCTCAGTTCCTTCATGTAGCAAGAACCAGTTCATGCGATGCTACATTCTAATGCTTCTTGTATTTTTCCCATGGCCATTTTCATATCAAAATGTATGCTCCTGTCTCATTGGTGAATAGTAGTGATGTGAGTAGCCTAGTGCGATCACCCGTTCACATTGCAATAGTTTAACATAGGAGTATATATTATGGCACTCCAGATAGAATAGGGGAAGAAAACTAAAAAAACTGGATATGAACCAAGATCCAAACAAAAAGCTTTCAGCAGACAATACATCAGTTAATCTAAGGATGAGAAGCCTACCTCCACTTAATGTAGTCATCGTCTCTTTGTTGGCGGTGTACTATAAATATGTCGATGGCCTACCAGTTCGAGATGGCCAGCACACTTGCGAACGTGGCACTACTGACGAGCACCAATAAGAGCAAAACTCGAATCTGGTGCTTCTTTCCGAAAGAGGCTAGTTAGAAATTCTGTGTGAATGCGATGGCTACGATCAAATGGGAATGAAGTTCAAACTGAAGTGGCCACTAATCAGTTGTCAGATGTCAGTAACACTGCTTTCATTGACAAACACATCAATACAAATTTTTCATAAAAAGTAGAACAAAAAGGAAAGTAGTGTTTTTTTTATCAAGCCATCACAATAAACCATCTTGGTGTTCTTCAAAGAAAACCTTTCAACAATGTTCTCGTGTGTACATCTAGAAACACATCCCGTTATCCGGATAACGTGGAGTTTACCAACGCAAATACAAAAGAATTTCAATAGGAATTTTGTGGATACCCAAACAGTACTGGTTGTATTTACCATCTCTAACGGAAGTTCACACTAAACTAGGGAACTCACCGACTTTATCGTATATCGTAGGTTACATTAGATAGTTCACCTTTGGAATTTGTGAAATTTGAGATTATGACTCAATGGGTGGAAAAATTCGTTACATTCATTGTCTTGGACACTTTAGGGAGAAAAACAGAAGCCGGTGGACAAATTCGATCTCGAAAGTTAAGCAATAATGAGACTGTGAACGATCAAAATTTAAGCAGAAATGAGGGGAAAAAGAACTCACCCGCGACCCACCAAACGTAACTCGGTACACAGTAAGCAAACTTAGACTAACGGTAAATGAAATGTTGGACAGACCTTCACTTCATTACAATAGTACCGAGGTTCAAGCCGTCTTAGCTTGAATACGTCCTCACATAACAGTGTTATCACAAGTTTTTGTAGACTGTTCCGGGAGGCATACAGACCGTCTAAAAGAATGCTCTCTACGAGTCAGGCTGCTCACTTGATGCCATAGTTTCAGCTAGGTTTACTTAAAGTGGCTAGCTGGAACAGAGGTAAAAAAATTCCTTAACGGTAGATAAGGTTATTGGAGGCATTATGTATTATGAATAAGTTACCTTTAAAATGTCGAATGCGCTTTGAATACTGCTCTAGTTTATTCGACCTAACTGAATAAAATACTGGACGAATTATCACAACCCACTTTTTGGCTCTTGGTCGTACCGTCTTGTTAAGAGCTATGTACTTCACAACATAAGGATAGCAATGTAGACTAATTAGCTGGAGACGTAGACCCAGTCTATTTGAACGTGACCTAAGAGACACCAAATGTGACGCTACAAATAACCGGAAGTATTTCCTCAGCACCGAGTTCTTAGCCACAGTTTAGAAGTAGGCTGTGACCACTGAAAACAGTCTTCGCTGTGTCCTGTTCACCGGCAACCGTACCCCAATCTTCCATTATCAAGGGGGTACTCAGTGTAGCCCGAGTGATGGTGATACATTATTCTATATTCAGTCGGGTTGAATGAAAATGCGCAACCAAGAGAAAAATTTACATACGAGATATGAATTATGCGGATCTGTCATCAGTTACCACACTGCATATGTTTCACTAATGGTTGTATAGTCATTTGTCGTCAATGAAGATAGGTTTATGCTATGAGAAACATAGTGTAGCACTCACACCCCAGAATCTGACCTTTTTATCGGTCATGACTTTTTAGTAGTTACTTCTTGTCTTCCAGCGTTCATTTATGACAGTTTCAACACGCTCAAGTTGAGTTTAATAGTGCAGTGACCCAAGAGAATGTAATCTCTCTGAGGACTCTAGCGATAATCGATTATTTCCTGCGTACGTCTCGTTTACTTATCCGCTTGTTACCAGATGCGTCGTTAAAAACTGGGTGCCATTCAAGTGTGTACTACTTTACATGAGGCCGTTTCTGTTTTTCTGCGCCGTATTTTATTCAGCTGTTGCTTATTTAGCGTTACTTGTGATGTCAGTATGATTGTTTGTTCAAAGCGAACGAAACTAGTCTTCTTTCAAGAGTGAAACTCCTACTGTCACTCTATCGCCGGTCCAAGATTAGACAAAAACAAACATATTTACCTTTTACAGCAAATTTGGTTGAATACCGTTCGTTGTCTTCCTAACCGTGGGCTCTTAATTTGTCCGTCATGACCGTGTACAAACACGAACACTGCTGGAGAATGTGATGCGTTATCTCATTACGTTCCTGTACTGTGACAACACTTCTGCCTGCAGTGAAGTTGAAACTGCGACTGTGACAAGGATTGACTAGGTTGAACAAAACTTTGAAATTCCCAACCGATTCAGTCATAACCGTACAGGTGGGCATTACGTTCCAGTGTAAAGAGACCCCAATTGCGAAACCGTCTTGTCTACAAAGTAACTTGTCTATTCCATAACCCAGTCTTATCGAATTACTCTTGAGACGTGCATTTTTGTGTCAGTAGATGAACCGCAGTGAGAGTTAGGTCTTTTCTAAGTTTCATTTAATGCTTTGGATTTGGTCTGCTTTTAATATTCTCTCTGAATTGAGGACTTTCCTTAGCTCTATAACCCTTCTCTAGTATCCGAGCATTTTCAGTAAATGCCAATCCTTGAATTGCTAAAGATGGCATGCCTATATGTTCGCTTGCAGGTATGGGCGGACTATGGAGCCGAACGTAGTGGGAACGACTAAAGAGCGGAATTTTCCACGAATTCTTTCAAAGAGGTGCAAAGTTATTTATGCATCTTTAGCCATGAATGCACAATTTGTAGACAAACCTAAACTGTCTTTTGCTGCTGTTCCAAGGTCGATTACATCTACTAACACGTGTGGCCTAATGTCACCAAGATGGCAGTCAGCTCGAGTTTACTATTGTTGACATTGAGCGAGGCGTACTTTTCTACTGACAGCTGGTTCTGGCGGTTCAACTAGTTCCGTAACGTTCCCATGACCTCTAGACACTCTACAACTCGACATAGTTTTGTGTCATCCCATACGAAGACATCACTGATTTATTGATTATGGGCAACTCCAAGAAAGAGAAGAATTGGCAATAGGTGCCTTCATATGAATTCTTGTGGAACATCGAAGTTGGTAGGACACAGGTCTGAGAGCTGTTTATTCACGGTGATATCCAAACATACATTTGGTTACATGGTCCCCTAGACCCGTTGAATACGAGATCATAATTTTAGGGTTGACGTAGGTGGATGGAGTAGTCAACTCCAGATAGACTGTATCACCGGCCAGTCTTGTGTCGTCAGTTTTCGTCCAAAAGTCTGGAACCGTCATCACATTTTCGGCCGACGAAATTTTCTTTCTGGAAGCTATGCTGCTGGTCGAGATCCATCATTTTATCCATCGAAAGTTATTCAGCAATTTTTCCATTACCTTGGGGACTACCGTAAGCCACACTGTTGGTCGTCAGTTGGCTGGGTCATTTTGTTGTTAACCAAAAATACGGATGGCTCAAGAATCGCTTACTCCGAAAACCAATACATGGGTTATACGCTTCAACATAACCACAATCAAAAACACTCCTCTACAGACAGCACTGGTCCCAAAACGCCACGGTTGTTATGGTTGCCATTGCTCAGTTCCTTCATGTACCAAAAACCGTTTCATGCGATGCTGCACTCCAAAGCTTTTGTATTTTTCCCGCGGCTATTTTGACATCAAAATCCATGCTCCTCTCTCAGTAGTGAGTAGTAGTGATGTGAGTAGTACAATGCAATCGCTCGTCGTCGTTACCATTTCTACAGCCATATCTGAATATAGGTTTGATCGTGAAATGTTTCTTGATTTCTAGGAGGTGACAAGTTGATAATAAACGATTGAAAGTACTGCTAAAGGTTCTGCTACTTCAGTAGCACATCTTCTCAGAAAGACGGGGTATAACCCATAAATGGAGTGGCTTGCGAACTAGTGAGTTCTTTATCCGATAACATCGGCGCACTTAAAATAAGGGTGATTTAATTAACTTTCCCTTATGTGCTCAGAAGTCGTCCGTGAACTACAGCTATGTAAACTCACATACTGTTTACCCAAAATGCTGGTCGTCTGTATATCTGCACTGCCAAATCCATCGGTGGTTTGAAGTTGCGAAACTTCAACCTTATCATCAGCGTTCCTCAACTTCGCTACAGAACAATTTAAGATGCGTCCGCGGACCACGTGGTTAGTAAATCCAATCCCCCTTTGCATTAAACGTGATGCGGTTGCATCGTATGACATACGCAACAAACGCCCGTCCAAACTGATTTAGCTTTTACCTATTCCACGCCGAACGATTCAGTGTACACAGATTTTCGGTCTTGTTTTTGTAAGCAGTTTAGCACGTTATTAACTTGGGTTCACGGGTTTCGCAGATTTCCACTACCTAACCGGTGGCGATCTAGGCCGAGTGTGATGAAGGAGCTGCAAAATTCACTTTACGACAGACATTTAAACTCATATATTAAGGAATATGTTCGTCACATTCATACAGAGAGATAGATTCAATTGTCTCACGATTGTGAGGACCAATTAAACGTGTGCTTTCCAAAGTGCAGGTCATACCAAAATCGCTGTTAGTTGAAACAGGTTAACCTTTGAACTACTTGTCGCATTATTTGACCCCATACATTGTGAAATGGTACAGTTTACACAGCTGCCTCAAAAACTTTATCAGCTGAGGTTCGTAATACAACATTAACAAATGGGTTCTTGCAGTCTTGGTCCGGAAATTGAAGTCTCACAATGTTAGTGCAGTGAGGATAGACAGTCGCATTATACTACTTACACCACCATTATCCAGTAACGAGACGACAGCATAAATCGAGATGATCGCGCGACAATTACGGCAGAAATACGGAAAGGATCATTGGAAGGCAGCATCACATGGAGTGGCTTTCGTCAAATGAAGGAACCGAGACATGGTGTCCAAAGTGACCGGAACATCCTCAGATCAGTGTTGTGTGCGAATAAGTGTTTTTGTTTGCAGTCTGGTTGAGACGCATGACTCGTGTATTGGTTTCCCAAAAATAAACAACCTCTGTGTCATCCGCCCCTTAGGTTCGCAACAACTGACGCCGTGACCATGATACGACGATGAAGATTTCGTGGCCGAAGCCGTTTCAGAACGGGGATGTTCGGAGTTTCTTGGAGGACTTCGAAAACGTGTCGGAGGCGGTCGGAGTAAAGGCAGACCGGGCGAAGCTGGCGGTTCAAGAGCGCCCGGCTTGAACCAGGAGGCGACGCTCTGGTCTACGCCATGTCCCTGCGGACAGTGTTGTCAAATGGCCCTGCCACATTTGGACCAGGATTCAGAACAACGCCTGCTGACGGAACTGTTCTTGGACGGAATGCCATCAACAGTCCAGGATCAGTTCAAGGTTGTTCTCATCGCACATTCCATGACGCTAGAACAGTTGGCTGATGCAGCTCGACAATTGCTGACAGAAAATGCCGCGACAGTCATCAAGGTGGTGGAAAGCGAACCGAGTGAACCGAATGACGTTCGAAGCGCATTTGAAGAGGTGACTCAGGAAGTGGGGGTTTTGAAGGTGGAAAAGGAGGAGAACCGTGGCGACATCCGTTACAGATGCGCGAGACGTGGACACTGGCGAAGATTTTGCCCACTCGACAATAAATGGTCGTACTTTAATAAACGTTTCGTCGATTGTTCTTTTGTTTGCGAAGGGAGATCCAGTGATATGGGCGATTGACAAGACAGCAGTTCATGCTAGGTTAGAAGTCAATGGTAGCTTGGAGTACTGTTTGATCGACACTGGGGCCGCGATTTCACTGATTGGGCCGAGAACAGGGAAGAGAGTGCAGCCGTGTGCGATCGTAGTACGAACAGTCGGTGGTTTCACTCTGAAAGTTGATGGTCTGGCAGAATATTGTGTTCGAATCGATGGTCATGTAGTCAAACAACCGTTCGTCATTACCCCCGACGCAAGTCAGACTACATTGGAGGTGGATTTTCTTGACTGCACCGAGGCCCTGATTGATTTGAAGCATGATAAACTGGCAACGAAGTGTTGGGTGGTTCCACTGGTGAGAAAGCGCAAAACCCAGTTTGGACAGATTGAAGTGAACGTACCCAGGGCAATGCCAACTTGCGACAGTCAGTTGCGGAATGAGATGATACGCAGATTTCAGGGATTGTTCACTACGGATCAGGACCCGCATGGCTATTGTGACTGGACTGAACACGAAATCCCACCGAGTCGAGGCGATTTCGACCATTCGGACCCCGAAGAACTCCAGTACACTTGCAGCTGGAAATTGAACGACAAGTGAAGGACATGTTGAAGGATGAAATCATCGAGGAGGCGGATAGCCCGTTCAACTCTTCTGTCTTGTTGATGAAGATGCCTAACGGTAAATTTCGATTTTGTGTCGAGTTCAGGTGGCTCAGTGAGATATCCGTCAATAAAGTCGTAGCAGTCCCGTCGGTGGTGGAGATTTTCGACAAGCTGCAGAACGCCAGGGTGTTTACAGTGTTGGACTTACGGTCCGGATATTGGCAGGTCCCGATCAAACAATCGGACTGAGACAAAGCAGCGTTCACAGTGGGAGAAGAGAAATACCACATGAAACGTCTGTCGTTCGGCTGTCAGGTGCCCGTTCCAAGTTCAGACGACTGATGCGGAATGTGCTGGACGGATTGAGCAACACTGTTGTTTATGGAGACGATATCGTCATTTGCAGCGTGAATGAGACAGAACATACAGTACACGTTTCAGCTGTGTTGCATGAACATGATTGAACATGTTTGGACAAACGGTAGTGCTTCTCGGCCACAAGGTCGGTCATGTGGAGGTCCAGCCACTGCCCGAGAAACTGCTGACAATCGAGGCTATCTCGGTGCCAGTTTCAAAGAGGATTCTCCGACAGTTTCTCGGTAGTTTCATCAAAAAATTTAACGCTCCTGCCTCCCTGGTGAATATTAGCGGTGTAAGTTGTACATTACGGTCGCTTGTCCTCATTACAACACATTCGGCGACATCCTGATTCTCGAAAATCCGTTTATGGCGTGTATACTTCCCTTGGTCCCTCAACTTATGGTTGAACTGTTTTAACCCCATCAGCACCTTGAGGTCTGTTGGTGTACGGGAATCAGTCTAAAGTGGAATGTAAACTTCCACTTAGTTTTCAACTCAGTGCAGGAAGGCGTCACGAAAAAGTGGATTATTTTAAAAATTTGAGAATCCCTTTTTATAGTGCTATTCTCAGTCAATCATTGTTACAGAGCCACTCTCGAGTAAATAGGGTAGAATTACTGATCGGTAGACAATTTTGCGTTTATTTGTCGACATCCTAATTATGGTGGTGCTCTTATCCTTGTGCTCAAACTAAGATGTTTAATATCTGATAAGTTTAATGGACGCCACATATCTTTCATCTTAATAGCACACACGCCTGGAAACGTAACTTATCGACCCAGCTGACCCAATGCCACCGTTGGGCTGGCGATTCAAACTAATTCACCTCCCACATTGAATGGCGCATGTTGTGTTTGTTGGTACGTAACGGGACCACACGTGGTCTCCATCTGCTCAGACTAAGCACATGTGATTTATCATCCGTAAGATATACGAATCTTCTAAAACACACCCATTGCAAAGAAATGGTAAGTCTCTAACAGTCACTGGAATACCACGTTTTCCTTTCCATTACTCTTCTTAACTCTAAGACAGTGGGGTAAGTGATCCGGTAAATTTGTAAAACACCCGAATCTGCTACATCACCGGTTTGAACTCAAAGTGGGATTTTCGTGAACGGAACTCTTGTAAACCGAGATATAGTCCATCTGAACCACTACATTTCACTAAGGTCGTAGGATTTCATCACATTTCTGTTTCATGACCAGATTTTGTGGAAATACTTTTCAAACTAGATCGGTCAGAATGACTTTCACTCACTTGGTGTCTTTGAATTCTTTTGTTCGGAGGACGTGTAGAGACACATGGGTCTCTTATTGCCTGGTCAATCGATCGCCTGTTCTGGAACAAGCGGGACAATTGTCGTCTGATAGAAAGTTTTAGTCGAGCGGCAGTATGGAAGGATATCTGCACTTCACCTACGTAGGTGACTATTGAGAAATTTGACTTTGACATAAGTATGTAAAACATGCAAACTGACCTGTAAATCATACCTTGTTTGACTTCCTAACAATCCCACGCAGTGTTCACAGATTGACCGAAGTAAATGGTTGCATTCTGACTCCGCGTAAATCACTCCTTAGGTAGGTATGAAGTTAGCCATCAGGAATATACGAAGGTGATAGTCAATTCCCACAAATTATCCGGAACGAAAATACGAAATACGTTATCGTCCCCTTTTATAATGCGTCAAAACCCACAAACGGATAAGCAAAACCAGCGGCAGTTTTGTTTTATAAATGTATTTGTGGGATGTCCATCCCAGAGGACATATTCAGGATTTATAGACGTGAGTGTGCTTCAAGCCTTTCAGTTGAGAACATATTTTACAATGCCACAATGGATGCTTGAACACAGTAAAGAAAGAATACGTTTGTACAGCTGAAAAGGAGAGATTTTACACCAATTTATACTGGTGTTCACCTAAAACCAGCTAACCTTCGGTGAAGAAGTTACGAACAACTGTTTCGAATAGGGAACAAAAAATATGTTGAGTCTGAAAACGCTGTAACCAGAATAGTGTAATTGTTGATAAATGCGGATAACTTTGCTCATTTCATTCAGCAACCGGAATACGCGTCTCAGTATGTCGGCTTTAGCAAAATATAGATTTTTCGGCTTAAATTCGTTATTGCAGTAGAAACCACATTTAACTTACCGAAAATCAGGCATGGATCTGTTGATATCGTTGTTAAGATATACTGCGATAAATCGAACCAACTTACTGCAGTACATTTACCAGTTTTCCATCACGGCTTGGTCTCACCTGATGGCTTAATGTATGAGTAGTATGTCAGAAGTTAGATCCCAAGCTGTTTTAATGTTCTGGAGAAAGCAATTGGGAAAAAATGGTAAATTAAATTTTCTAGCGCATTAGTGATTGTGACAAGCCAACAATGCTGGCGACGTTCCATTATGTTCATGTGCTCTTGAAACAGCATGCCTATTGTGGCGAAATGTCGTTCTGTAACTCAGTGTCTATGTTGACACTTCATTACGTCGTCCGCGTGTTCGTATTTGTGAACTCCCATTTCAGCACAGCGAGGTTTTCATGTGCACTTCTGCCTGGTTCTTACCGTTTAGCAGACGATTTCCATCATCGATTTCCTCCTGTCATTTCTCGTTTATTCGGTAGATCTCGTTTAGGGATGACCTGTTTAATCTCGTGTTGTCTATGGTCCACTCGCTGTGGGTTTTGATTATATTTTCAAGTTGAACATCACTCACATTTGACTGCAGCCTTCGCATTCAGATAGACCTTCCAGCCAGTCTCTTTTGAAAAGAAGCATTAGACTTGAGTTTTGCTCTCATTAGAGCTCGTCAGTAGCACATATCTTTGACACGGCCGGGATTTAAATGAGTGATGTTGAACTTGAGAACAAACCAAATTCCCGACTACCCATCGGTAATTTTGAGTCTATCCCACAGCTGCGTTGAGATCTTCCGCAGAATATCGAAGTAATCATGTCTTTGGTCTGGTCATCTATCACCCTCGGGTACTTTGGGGTTTCGACTTCTCTTTGCGGGCTCTGGCTTTCTTGAAGGATTGGCTGAAGTGTTTAACTAAGCATGAAAGCTGTGAACCAATGTGGTGTTCAACTCAAAATCAACCGAAGTCCAAGCCACTGAGCCTTGGTTTTACCAAATAGGTTTCTCAAACTACGCAGTGCGAGTCCAAAGTAGCCTGTGCGTGTGAAACCGTCTGCATCGGATCGCGACGCGTACACCACACGGCTGCGCAAAGGGCAGGCAGTGTCCCGGATTTTGGACAGACGCCAGTCATACGCACCATACCAACACATTCTGTCCCAGCTATCGGATATTGGGTCAGCTAGTGTTCGCATCGCGACCCCCGCAGCGCTTGTGTGAAGGGCCAACGCAACACATTCCAACTTTCCGGACACACTGGGGTGACACATCTCGATGCCCTGTAATTGGCGAAAATCACTAACTGAACTAGTGCGGTTGCACGCGGGACGCTGTGGCAACACGGTAGGGGCTGTCGGTCCCCTAGCTTCTGTCGTTATGATCGACCGCGGATTTCATTGAAGTACTCAAACAAAGTGGCGGTGTAAAAACTCAACCCAAGAGCATCCGGTCAAGAGCTGCAATTAGTGAGTATCGCATTCGTGGTACTATTGGGCGAGTCAAAACAAGTCAAGTGAAGAACACCCTAGACCGACGCATGAGTACGGCACCAACAAAGTGGTAAATGGTCAGACTGGAAATGTATCATTTTTGATCGTACGTTGAGCGTCAACTAAGGAAGTTGAAGTTTTTAGATATATTTGAACGATAAACCTTGCGTTCTTGGGCTTTAGAAGAGCAGAATATCTTTTGTGTGATGCCACCGCAGTTCTGAGTTCCTGTCACTCCCTTGAAGCTATGTGCCTAGTAGAAGACTAATACTGAGTTTTAGATGCATTGACTAGTACCTTCGAGAAACGCCTAATCAATCTGTTTCAATTTAATAGTAGTGGTACAGGCAGGGCTGGTTTCAATAAACAGAATGTTTATCTGGTCCAAAATAATCGTACAAACTGTTGCCTGGGGACAAAACATTGAGAGTTTTGGAGTCTTGCAGACTACATGACCGCTGTTATTTTCAACAAGATGGAGATGTACGAAAATATTTTCAAAATTTTCTGTTATCCGGAGAAGAAGTTCATTCGGGAATGAACTGGCAGAAGGGAAACATTGAAATAGCCACCGCGTTCCGTGGATAACTATCAACTTGAACAGTTATTGCAAGTTCACCTGAAGTAAAAAGTTTACTCGGAACATCCATGTTCAATTTAGCAACCATAGATGACAAAGAGAACTCGAGCAAACATTGTGAATAGCTCTTGCAAAAACCACTGTGGTGGTTCATCTATCTGAAATGTGGGTAAAATAGAAGTTTGCTAGCACTTTTGCGGTTATCGTGCACATCCCACTCAAAGTCTACTTTTAACAGTACACTTTTCCCGCATACTGTCCACCTTCTACTCAACCTGTCCCGGAGCTGTTTTACTGATGAACTTTCATCACTGGCAGTCATTTAATGTCCGGTGCGCTAAACACTTATTGCGTGTTCACACACTGAAACCTATTCCGATTTTTTTCGGTGAATCCTCTGAGTGATTTCAATGATGCCTATCGATCTCTCAAGCCTTTAACCGCCCGGTAGCTTCTACCGCGCACAAATAAACTAGTTCATTTTATTCTGTTGTCAAGACAATCAGGTTGATATGTGTCATCTGAATGAGTTCAGAACTTTGATGCGCTCACTGGGTGTGACTTTAGCAGGTGCCTTGTTAGAAGCGATGTGAGCACTCGATGGCCAATCGATCGATTGATCACCCATGTGTTATGGTGGGAGACGCCCCTCAAATCAACACATCAGACGAGTGGTTGGGCAACAGTGGCATATGGTTGGGGTGTAGAAACATGTAGCTACATTGCGTTCCAGGAGAGGAATATCTTTAATAACAAAGGTTTAGTATGGTTCACTGTAAACTACTCAAAATAACGAAGAGGCCAGTCAAATTATTTGTACAGTTGTCTGTGCAAGGCGACTTATTTAGGTTGTACATGTCTGAAGAGTAACACAGATTATCCACGTCATTGTCAGTGGACAGATAGTTATGATCTCCGTCAGCATCTGCGGTCGTGTTTGAATCGATGGACTGGAAGAGTTAGGTGAATTACGGAGTCATTGTTCATACACCAAGTCTCTAGTCATTATCCAGTTTCTGTTTATCACCAACCGAAATCGATCAGTTCATTTCGAAACGCTATCGGAGACACCATGTGAATAGGCTTTCATCGACTTCCATCAGTTTGGTGCAGGTTAGCGCCTAACCTTTGCACTGAGAGATAGTCTGCATTCAATGGTCACGCGACTCACATTACCGATCTAACTTGTCGCTTAAAACTTAACCCTGCGGTACCGGCGTGGGAAACGTGTCAGCCGCTCAAGCATAGCGTAACGCTCACACAGACTTCGTTGCAAACAGACCGGCACGCTTTTTAAGATATCTGGACCTCAAGACATCGCAGGCGCACGTTCACAAGCCCCACCCATACGCGGCCGTCATAACACGACCCGCATTTCAACTGGCCTCGGTAGACGCTTCGTCTGTATCGCACCTGATCGATCGATATGCCTCAATTCAATTTCGGTTCAAAAGGCACGGGCAACCACACTTTATGCAACCATAGTTGCAGTTGTGTTTGTTGAATCCAGCTAATTGGCTTCGGGTTCAACGGGTAGAATTGTATTGCAGGGGAACATGTTTACTGACTCTGCCTTAGTAACGAAAATATTAACATAACATCAAGTACACCTTATCAGAAAATGTACGTACTTCTAAAAAATCGATTCACATACCCGTCAGGAAGAGGATGAAATGGTTTACCGAACATACGGCCGCGTTTCGGTAGACCTAAGTAAAGCATATCAACAAAGTTATGGCGTGTTTATGTTTTTGTGAACTTTGACAGCCCACAGTCGGTGTTAGTTGAAAATGAACAAATTTTAGAGGACTTTTGCGTGTTATGCACTATGAACCCACGGTTCGTGTACAAGGTTGGCTTAGGATAACACTTTCAAATATCCCCGAATCGACCTAAGAGTATCATTAACAGAGAATAAAGGTGTTTTGCTTCCGGTGATAGGCTGGGTGAATTTGGCAACTTGTGAGCACATTGCGCACATTGTGATGTTAATTAATTAGCCCGAAAGCTTGACATAAGTGGTTCGTACGTGGTCCGAACACCGTCACCACAGTAACAGACCCACAGATAAAACCCTTGGTACGTCATCTTTGATAACTACCAGTCATTTATCCGATCATTTCCATTACTGTATCAACTAAATCTCTGATTCGCTATTCGTATTAGTGACTGAACCATCTAAAATTAAGTCCAAGGGTCAGCAACTGAAATGACTGCACTTCTCTTTATAGGATTAGCAAAGAAAAACAATGCCATGAGTATACCAATCCTTTTTGTTGTGACTGATAGCACATATCAGCCGTTGTAATGATGAGGCTATCATCCGTTAAGACAGTGATTAACCTGTCTCATGTGTACCACCAAGCGGATAAATTAAATGCACAAGCTTAATCATTGGCACGCCCAGGTGACACCTAGCCGGGCGCGTCTAACGCTCTGTTGTCCAAATTACTGCGACCGAAGCCAGTGGTCACATGATTCGCTCTGACGGTGGACACCCTTCAGCCGAGTGTGCATGCACACACGCACGCCGTGACTAAGTCAGGTTGGCTGTTGGGGCGCTCTGATTCGCAGAGTGATTTATCGATTTCGTTTACCGTCCACTGCTAGCAGTGGGTAGGCTTGCACGTTTTCATGCATGGTAAACCGGAGTGTGGTGTAGATTAGCCCTCAACAAATAAGAGATCCTGGGACCCGTGATTCAAAAGCGATAAAACAGCACACATTTCAAGTACTATCACAAGAGTGGTGCAATCAAGCGGAAAATTATTGTTTATGTGGCGTAACGGGCTCATAGTGTTCATAGCGGTGCTGAATTATTTCGATCCACCTCATCGCGGCGAAACTTTACAAGGTCTTAACATTTTGTTCATACTTGTTGGTAGTATTATACGTAAAATCAATTGACTCTTGTCCGGAACCTGGCATAACCATTGAATTGTCAGTGCTTGTGTTTTTGCTTTTAATGACCACTTGGGGCTATGTTTCACCATCAGTTTGTGGTCAGCTTCGGTCCGTTTTACGAATATCTTCGTAACTCTAACTGCACATGAACTGATAACTTGAATGAAAGGCAGAATCATCCGTTAGCTCACAAAGAGAAGCACGAAAAACAATGTTGGACGTAGAGAACAAGATCTACACTTTTGCGGCTGAGAAGGTACGATTTAAAGCGGATTGTAAGTTTTGCTTACATTGTCTGCTTTGTGTCTACCTCAGAGGGTCAAATTCAACTGAATTTGTTTTACGGAAGCAATCTCAGTCAAAATTCTGGTCACCTGCTTCTTACGATAATTTCCAACCAAATTTCACAATGACCATTGATCACTTAAACGTTCTTCACTCTACATCTATCTGGCCCTATGGAACAGGGTTCGGACTAAGGCACGCTTACATACTATCGAAGTAAACCTGGAAAATTGAAGGTATAGGCCATGCTTCATTTCGATACACAGCACGTTGTAATTTTATACAGATCCAACTGATTAAAATGTTTAAAAATGATAAACTGCCCTCAATCCCCTGTTCATAAAAAAAACCTCTAAGGTTTAGTGGAAAGGGTTTAAAAGTATGCACTTGGGACGCTGCTTTTGCATAATTTCGGCGAGCCGCCCATCTGCAACATACATCCCCCCAATTGATTCATTTGCCTACATCCGCTCTCAGTGGTGTTTGAATTTAAGGTTAGAACTTGGAGCTTCCATAAAATCTACGCTATCAAAGTGTTACTGTTTAATCCATGTGAACCAGTTTGAATTTATGTTCACCAGCAAACAAGTTTTTCGTTCTTAACACATGATCCGCTTTATTTATTATGGCAGTGCCAGAACCCTTGTCAAGTTTGAGAAAAACGAGGTCCAGCAAAATCTTTAATTATTCAATCATAGTGTTCCACTGATAGGCAATACGGTTGACATATGGGCAACGTTGCAACCTGCTATGAGATTTTGCCCAATTCATGATGTGGCTTCAAGTATTATAAATAATTATCATATATGGAAAATCAAACGACTTGGCGGTGGAATTCTTAATGAGTACATGATCTATTGTTTTGATTCGTGAAAATTGTCCGTTTTCATTCAGACCTTCAGTTTGCTACTGCCGTCAAATTGTAGACGTGATAAAACAAGAAAGCATCTGTTCCTCGCTTAAAAGATGTCAAAAAGAATAACTCCTTCAATAAGAAAGCTCTATACACACCAGGGGTTAAACTGAAAGTGCACCATCAACCGGAGCTATTACATTATAAAACGTTCTGGGTCGCCAGGGTCCACGAATGGTAACGGTGTAATTCATATCTATGTAGGTTTATACGGTTCAAAGGAGGTTTAGTGAACTATGAAGCTACATATCCGATGTCAAGCATTCTCTCTCCTCTCGACTGTAAAACCAAATCAACTGTTCGGAAAAAAGTGATCTGCGATCTCTCACGGGCGTGTCAATTCTTCAAATATCTCACAGTAAAATGTTGTACCATAACAAATAGCCCTCAAAAGTTAGTGTTTGAAATTTTATCACTGTTGTGTTGGCTTTCACAACAGCACCGGCACCTCTATTTTCATACTTCTCACGAGACACTCAACGTAAAAGCCGCTGATTTTTACATAATACATCGATGAGGACAAGCTCTAACTAGAGTAGGCTTTCAGTATAATAGTAGTTGTTAACAGTTTGACCAAACTTATCCACCTGAGGGGTAAAATGTGGCCATACTATGCTATGTTCGCAACGGCATTAGCTAAACTACTCACAAGAAGAGGTCATCTTCTTGTTGGACAGGGAGCACGCAGTGTCATTCTCTGCACTCAAATAGAGCATTCAACCGAAAAGACCTTTTGTATTTTACGGCGCTTTGGGATGTGAGAATCCTTCAGTCACCTGACTGTAGCACGCTTTCAAACCCGAGTGCAATGAAACGGTATTTTATTTTATTTTATGCTTCACGCTACGTCTACTGTTTTCTCATGATGTCCGCTCGTGGGGTAGTAAAAGAAGCAAACCCTGACCGCTATTCAAATTTGGGATCAGAAAAGGGCTACGAAGTTCTGCAGTGTGATCGGTGGCCAAAATATACCAACTGGATGTTGGCCAACCAATCAGATTAATCGGTGTATAACTTGGATGTGTAACGTACAAGGCCGACTCTTTTTACTCGATTACTCGTTACATTCGTAAACCAACTTGGTACAACACGGAAACACTCGAGGCAACGTTCCTCCGAAGTAGGGGTTCCAGCGATAGTCCTGTGAAGGGAGACAATGTAAACAAGCATGAGCCAGTGGCCCAGTAAGTCATGCACACGACTTAAACGAAAAGTTAAATGGCGTGAACAACACGGTAACACACTCTGCTATACAATTTAAGCCCAATCCGTGCACGCCTGCTAGTTTTATTTGCGCGTTACAAAAACAAGTAAGGCCGCTATTCCCCTACAGAGTCATTTGCAACTTATGCCAACAAGTGCAAGTATGGGCGGCGTAACAAGCTTGCTGCCCGCGCGCCTGGGAGCGTTCTTCTTTTCGTACTCGCGAAAAACTGGTTTGTAAAGACTAAGTACACTGGATGACGTTGAAGGGCAAGTTTCTCATTGGGCAACCGGTTATCCTAGGTGGTGGTGGAGAAATGCATATATATATATACACGTGTATACACAAATATATATATATATATATACACGTGTATACACAAATATATATATATACATATATATACGTATATACAAATGTATGAATATAAATATACATATGTGTGTACGTATATATGTGCATATATATATACAAATTTTACATGTGCATATTTATTTATACATATATATGAATACATATACATACATATACACATCTGCGAATATATATATATACATGGGTGTATACGGTTGGCGGCATCCCATTCGGATTAGCCTGTCAAAGTGACCGAAGCCAAAGGACGCCTGCGCTTATATATCACTGCAACTGGCTTGCGCTGCACCAATTGCAGTTCCACCAACACACCACATATCCAGTGTAAACCCGAAGGAATAAGACCGGGAGGTGTGCCAGTGGGGCCTTTCTGTCCAGCCGGCCAATGCTGGTTAGCCACTTGATTGGCTA